>CM074435.1:40401748-40511748 GCA_037101425.1 Elopichthys bambusa | reverse complement strand
CGAAAGCACGAATCACTCTGCAGTTAGGCCTACTGTGCTCAGCGAGCAGCGGGTGCTGCCGTGAGCCCCACTCCCGTCCAAAAGCACTCACAGGCGGTCAGTCTCTCAGTAGCCTCGCAGAGAGGAGACACACACCCCTCCGCATCCAGGCTGCAAATGAATCGCGCATATGGCCGCCGCCGTTCCCACCCTGGCTTACAGAGCGGGGTGTAAATGTAAATGTTTACTCACTCCCTCACAAAAATAAATCACTGCATTTAAATTGACTCACGACATAGCTCTCCATTCACTCTAGTCTAGTCTCTTGCCAAGTTCGCTTGTGCCAGCTCTCGCTAGTCTGTTATCAATCTCGATTTACATAGGCCTTTACTACAAAACCCCAACAGTCTTTTTAAAGATTAGATCAAATCTCAGCCCTTTAGCTCCTGCCCTCTTTCGTCATTCTGGCCAGCACTGATGCAGGAATACCCTCAACTCTGTGACGTTGCCTTGAAGATTCTCCTTCCTTTCGCGTCGACATATTTGTGTGAGGCAGGATTCTCAAAAATGACTGCACTCAAAACGAAACTCCGCAATCGTGCACAAATCGAGGATGATTTGAGGCTATGTTTATCAAACATTGATCCAAGAATTGAGGATTTTTGCAAGGCAAAGCAGACTCAGGTCTCACATTAACATCACCTACCTGCAAGCTTCTGTAAAAAATGCAGATAATGCCTACTATTAGGCCTAGTAATAATAACAATAATAAAGCATAAATTAATATCAGAGGTCTGGTGCCAATTCCCAATTATAGCAATAGCCTAGTAATGATAATAGGCCTACTGATGATAATAATAATAACAACAATATGTATGCATATGCAAGCATGTAACCTCATATAATTATATAGCAATAGCCTAGTAATGATGATAGGCCTACTACTACTCATAATAATAATAATAATAATAAAGCTTGCAAAAGGTTGAGAACCCCTGTCCTAAGACACGAAACGATCGGTTTGTGCGAGAAACCGAACAGTATTTATATCATTTTTTTTACCTCTAATACACCACTATGTCCGACTGCCTTGAGCACGGCATCCGGTGCGTGAAGTGTGTACGTGTCATTTTTCATTTTCCTTAAATGTGCCTGTCCGCCATATTGAAGTAAATGAAAAACGGTTTATTTTGCTACAAAATCCTACAAATTTTGTCCAAAATCTACCAAACTGCACAGAAATGATTGAACGGATTATTGATATTCGCTACCGTTCCCGAGATATTTGTCTCAGAACGTGACCTTGCTTGTGTTTGTTGTCTCATGTTAGTTAACTTAGCATGCTAATAGGTTAATTGTAAAAGCTGCTTCTGTTCCAGACATCGAGTGTCTCTGAGAATGATCCAACCTGAACTTATTAAAAAAAATATCATGTGGTGCATTTCTATGAAAATTCTTCGTTATATGTTGATTCTCATTTGAACTCATGAGAACTGGCCCCCCGACTAAGCCTGGTTTCTCCCAAGGTTTTTTCTCCATTTTAACACCTGTTTGCCACCTGATGTCACCTGTTGGAGTTTGGGTTCCTTGCCGCTGTCGCCTTTGGCTTGCTTAGTTGGGGACACTTGACAATTGACATTTGATATTCAACAGTGCTTTGATCTACCTGCATTGACACTATTCTTTAAGAGCTGCTGTGCAGCCAAAATAATGTACCAGTTACCACTGTAAAGCTGCTTTGACACAATCTACATTGTAAAAAGCGCTATATAAATAAAGGTGAACTATGGAAGTTTGGCATCGGGATGAACACGTCTTCCCAGTGGTGCAACAAGATGTGTAACAGGCACCTAACCCAGAGACTGTGGGTTCGAGTCCCGTGTGGACAACTTTATAAAATTGTGTGAAATGTGTAATTTAAATGACTTCATAATCCCAGTAAATTTTGTTCTAGTCTTTCTTCCTCTAGGATTAGAAGTCTGTTTTTGTTCATTCTCTGTTCATTCACATTTGAACCATAGAAATTTGGCATCTTGGGTGAACACACGTCTTCCTAATGGCGTAGAAAGATGACCCAAAGTCTGTGTGTTCGGATCCCATGTGGGGCAACTCTTAAAACTGTGTGTAATGCTGTCATTTCAATTCCTTTATTATCAGGGTAAGCATTGTACTGATCTTTCTTCCGCTAGGATAAGAAGTCTAACTTTGTTTCTTCTGTGTTCATTTTAAATTCATTCTCAACTGAACTATGGAAATTCAGCATCTTGGTGAACACATGTCTTCCCAGTAGTACAACAAGATGAGTTGCAGTGTGTTTTTGTTCATTCTCATCTCAACTTCTGGTTTTTATTTTTTTGTCTGTGTAGGACGCAGAGATCGTGGCCCAAATACTGAGTTAATTAATTTCATTAGAAATATCTTGATTTGCCCTGTTTTAGCTCATTTGAATGCCTCCTCTAGTGGACCCCTGGTTGGTTTAGTATGTAACTGCTTGACGATTTCAGCTACCTACTATTACTTATCTTTCATTATAAATGCATGAGCATTGTTTTATCAGTCGTTCACCTCTAGCTGTGTGTTTGTGCAGGATCATGCCATGTGCTGATCTGGTTCACGGCGCTGGAAACACACACATAGTGTGACCATCCATGATGTGGGAATGGACAATAAGTCACTCACACTGACAAACAGGAAGATGTTTTATTTCCAGCACAAATAACACTACTTTGGTTTTGCAAAACCATATCACCACATATGCGTTCACACAGTTGTATTTTTCTAGAATATAAAAACAAAGTCATTACACATGGAAAATCATAGTAATTGAATGCTATAACTGAACTGAAAACAGCAATGATTTCTCCAATCAAGCGAACAAATCACATTCACTAATAGACGGATTAAATGAAGCATTCACAATAATAATAACAATCTGACAATGACAATCTGAAAGGACTAAAAGCAGCTGTAGAAATGATGTTAGATGCATTCATTAGTTTGCATTCGTCTTGGATAATGATGCTTATGCGACATGTCCAATAGAAATTAGGTAGAAATGACTTGCTAGTAACTTTTCAACCCTACTGTAGCCTAACTAAATCTGCGGCTGGCATCTCTCACTATATGGGGATGGTTGACTGTTAGTTTGTCTATCGTAGTGAACAGGCAAACACTGGTTGTCAACGACATCACAAGCTACAACCACATAGCACTCAATCTGTTGTGGTTTCTCAACTACACACCGGTTATTTATTAAAGTGCTTTGAACAAGGTACACTTTGAACTTTGTCTGGCTGATGCACATGTTGCCTCTGTCTCTGAAGCCTTCTTCAGTGCAGATTCTTTTAATGCGATACTCGTCGTTTTTATGGAGGAAGGACTGGAGAGAAGTTCTGCCGCAAAGACCCTTTCTTGTTAGGTAATCTGCCCAAGCACTTCGACTGCGTACGTCAAAATGAGATGAGCTTGAAAGAATATGTTTCTTTTTAAAATTAGAATAAGCGTTGTTATTCGTAGATTTCATATGGCAGGGACGACTGGCATCAGTGAACATCAGAGTGACGAGGAGTAAGAGGAGAACCGCCAATCTCATCCTGAGAACGAGAGAGCAACAGACACTTAGAGCTTCACAACGACTTAAAATGGAGAGTTGATTTTTCATTTTTAGGTCCAGGGGTAGAAAAAGGATAAATGACTTGAATATATTGAGCAGATACTGCACAGCAAAATCCCAAGAGTTAAATCAACTCTGCTCAGAGAACATACGGTCCCTCTCTACAAGAGTTAAAATAGCACTGAAGCAGAGTTAAAGTTAATGAGATAATATGCTATTTGTGGAGTTGCTGAATTTAATGTCTTTTATCTTCAGTGGATTTCATCTAAGGCTGTGTCATTTGTAGTTTTGTTTCTCTTCAGTGATTCTTGTTAACAGCAGGTGTTCATCACTAATGCTCAATTAAGTTAAAAAAAAAAGACATTTTCAACAAAATTTAAAATGTTGGTCCATTTGGTTTAAAAGTTATTAGCTAAAACAGCTATTAGTTTAATGTGCTTACATTGCCAGGGCTTGACTATGAAACATAACATTTCTGTGCAATAATTACAAAGAACAAACCATATATATATATATATATATATATATATATATATAAACGGTCTAAAATTAGATGATTAAAGGCAGTAGATGCATTATAAAGATGATCTTCAGTATCTGAACTATATTATTTAAATTTATACAGTATATAGATTTACCTGTGTGCCGTTCTTGAGCTCGTGGAAATGAGTCTTGTTGAGTCTGAGCTGGAGTTCAGAAAGTGTCTGAGATGCTCATTTGATTGATTTTTTTATTGGGTGGAAAAGAGGGAGGAGCAAAAATGTGCCCATTTCTTGGAAATGCATCACAAACACGTTTCTTGCAATTAAGCAAAACTTAGTGGAGGTTTTTACATCTTTGAGATTCTGCTTTTAGGAAATTTGGTAAATTCAAGATTTATATATTAAAATCAAACAACACTTCTACCAGGGAGTCCTGGCCAAAAAGGCCACACAAAAATGTAACATTACAAACACAAAAACCAAAAATATAAGAAAAAAAAAGGGTCTTATCCAGCAATCAAATGAGAAATTACGTAAAACATACACGCTTCCTTCTGGTAGTCCTCCAAAAGGTTCCTAGAAAAGTCCAAAAAATAAAGATGGGTGTGTTTCTGTAACGTAGGGAGCGGGAAAACGGAGTTGGAGATCTACGTGCAGGCTTTATTTACAGGTGAGCGTTGTCAAACAGGCAGAGGTCAAACACCAGCAAACAGTAACGGGAAGGCAAGGCAAAAGAGTAATCAAAAAACTCAGGCAAAGGTCAAGGCAGGCAGCAAACGATCATCAAACAAGGAAACAGTCCAGGGTCAAAAGACAGGCAAGGCTAGGCAAAGACAAGGAACACAGAGAACAAGGCTAAACAATATGTCATATGACATATTACAACAATAGTCCATATGACAACAACAGACACAGACCCAGGGCACATGTTTCCTCTAACATCATAATACTCTGCATTTCATTTCATTCAACTTGTATGAGCAATTTTGCCAAACTCAGAATATGCTCTAGGAACAATTAAAAGAAGGTCTAGTCCTAAAATTACAAGTATAATATGATAAGAGATTACAGATATAAATTTGCCTAATAATGTCTTTATAATAAACAGCAGCAAATGCGTTTTTCTTCTTTTGGTAAAAGGAGGAACAACCAACCAATTCATACAATGGTATGGGTACGTGAAGAAGCAATTCATATTGCAGCATTATATATCCAGTAAAGAAGTTTGCATATATATAAATCACATCACCATAATCCAACACTGAGAGGAAACAACTTTGGATAATTCTCTTTTTAGCTTCAAAGGGAAAACATTTCTTCATACGAAAGAGAAAGCCCAAAAAACAAAAAAATCAATATGTATATTAAAACCCAGCCTTACATCAAGCCATATGCCCAGGTATTTAAAGCTGTTTACTCTTTCTATACAGTCCCCTTCTGAAGTAAAAATAGGTGGAACAGTTATTTTAGTGCGACAGCAGGTGAAGACTGAAAAGAGTCATGTAACCGCTCTATGGCTCGATTCATGGACTCTGCTACTGTGTAGATAATCCGGTAACACTTTAGAACTAGGTTAAAAAGTTCGTCGAGACAAACTTTAAGTTGGCTTGAAAAAGCCGGTCCAGAAAGTTTGAAGTAGTTTTAAAAGTTTGAAAGTTTAAGTTTTGATAGATCAAATGATACAAATTTGACAAGAACGCATATTCGACCAGGGCAGGGATGGGCAGTAGTTATGATATATGTATATTTGATAGGGTTGATGAAAATGGCTTATTTATATTTTGTATTAAAATACTTTAAAATAATTTGTAAGAAGTCTACATGATGACATCATAAAAATGTGGCACTGATTCGTGCCTACTCTGTGGTTTGCCCAGACTTGAGATGAGAACAGAAAATTGATCCATAAGGAAGAAACGTGCAGGCTGCCAGCTTTCCATAAACTGCTATGATTTTTAAATAAATGTTCTTACTACACCTTGACAAGTTCTGTTGCTACTTTCTGATTACATGTATGACTACATTTAAAATCAAAACATATTGATCATTTAATAATTGCTAAAATGTTTGTTTTCAACTTCAAATTTAACTTCCAAATAAGTGTCCAATAATAGATTAATAAATATTTGATTGCTGAATATTGTACCCTAATTGAAGAAGCTGTTTACTAGGATCATGATTTTGCATACCATTGCATAATATATTATTATATTTATAATTAACAATCAAATGATTAATTAGTTAGAAACTAGTTGCTATGAATACAAGTGCCATCAGTTCTTCTGAAAGACTTGTTTGTCACTGATGCAAAGTAGGCCCTTCCTTACCAAACACCAAGTAACTAAATTAGGATACAATTATGAGTTATTCCCATCTGTTAAACATTAAACTGTTGGTTACTTTAAAAATAGCCTTCATCTGGGAGATCACATGGGTATGCGAATATGTGATCTGTTAACTGGTTGCATATGTCAGATTTATGGCATGACTGGCAGAGAAAATATGTTGCTATCAAACATAGTTTACTTAATCAACTTAATCATGATGAAGAGATAGGCCAATTGATGGAAGGTTTGTGAAGAAATTTCATGCTCCCTTGTAAAAGTATTTTTAGTATTTTTAAAATACAGTAGTTTATTTTGATACATGGTGCGGCTGCTGTATTGTGTAGTTTATTTTGATACACTTAAAAATAAGGTATTTGGTATTTTTGCATAACCCTGGACCAGGATTAAGAATTACCCCATACACAGTCAAAAATAGATCTATTACGACTGTCACTATTAAAGTGAAATGTGAAAATAAATAAGTAAATGCTCACGTGGCATGCAAAATTATGTTTTATACTTCTTTTTTTTTTCCACCGTTGAGCATTATAACCAATCACACGCATTTCTGTTGAGCTCATGATGCAATAACCAATCAAATTATTACAGGTGAATTAAAAAACTGCATATTCGCGGGGGTTTTTGCCATGTGCTCAGTCAGTGCAGGTCCGCGGGACTTGTTGTTATTGAGGACACAGGGTCTCTCTGGCAGCCTTTTCGTCCTGCTCTGTTTGGAGATTGACTGAATTTACTTGACGATTTGGCAAAATATAACTTTTGGCAGCCACATTTGCAGGTAGTCCGGTTAGCCACACATCTGCAGCGAATCGGTCCTGGGCGTGAGTATAGGGGCTTGGTGTTGCCATCCTGAGGGTAAGAGAAAAATACACAATGCATAATGCAAATAATAAACATGTCATTTTTACAATTGATTTAAAAGAATAGTCCTGTCAGAGGTAATAACTATTGTATGTCATAATTCATAACAGTTATCAGATGTTATTTAAAAAAAAAAAAGATTTTGTGTGTGTACTAAAGTTTAAAACTTAATTAATTCAATTCAATTCACATTTATTTGTATAGCGCTTTTTACAATACATATCGTTTCAAAGCAGCTTTACAGAGAATGTATGTCAACATTACAATTTAGAGAATGCAATTAGCTAATAATGTAATAATTTTAGGCAATTTATTTACAATTTATTTTACAATCACTGTTAGCAATTTAATGTTGTTTAGATGTTGCGTCTTCTGAAGTTCTTGCAGGAGTTGGCGCCGTCTCTTCAAAGGTGTTGGTCATCTGAGGTCTTCTTAAGAGGCTGGATCCAAACTGAAGCTGATGTACTCTCTAGTCAACATAAAAACGGAAAAGCAAATGGAGAATAATTAGCGTAGCTGCTGTTCATAACATTAAACAAAGATAGTCATGTGCAATTGATCTGATATGAGATGCATTATGGGAATGCTTGGCTAAAGAGATGCATCTTTAATCTAGATTTAAACTGGGAGATTGAGTCTGAGCTCCGAACATTATCAGGAAGGCTATTCCAGAGTTTAGGAGCCAAATGTGAAAACGCTCTCCCTCCTTTAGAGGACTTAACTATCCTAGGTACAACCAGAAGTCCAGAGTTTTGTGATCTTAAAGAGCGTGAAGGATTGTAGGGCGATAGAAGATCGGTTAAGTACACTGGAGCTAAACCATTTAGAGCCTTATAGGTCATTAGCAGTACTTTATAATCGATACAGAACTTAATAGGTAACCAGTGAAGAGATAATAAAATTGGTGTTATATGATCATATTTTCTTGACCTGGTAAGAACTCTAGCAGCTGCATTTTGTACTAATTGTAGCTTGTTTATTGAGGAAGCAGGACAACCAGCTAGTAATGCATTACAGTAATCTAGTCTAGATGTCATGAATGCATGAACTAACTTTTCTGCATCAGAAACAGATAACATCTTCCGTATCTTAGCAATGTTTCTGAGGTGGAAGAAGGCTGTTTTTGTAACATATGAAATATGATTTTCGAAGGACAAGTTGCTGTCTAATATAACACCCAGGTCTTTAACTGTGGAGGATGGAGTAACAGCACATCCTTCTAAATGCAGATTGTAGTCTGAGAGATTCTGTGTGCAGGTTTTTACTTCAGTCTTATCTGAATTTAATAGAAGAAAATTACTAGTCATCCAATGTTTTACTTCTTTAACACACTCTGTCAGATTGGATAATTTAGAGATTTCATCTGGTTGTGTTGAAATATATAACTGAGTATCATCAGCATAGCAGTGGAAACTAATTCCATGTCTTCTTATAATATTACCAAGAGGCAGCATGTATATTGAAAATAGTAGAGGGCCTAACACAGATCCTTGTGCCAATCCATAATTTACTATCGTTATCTTAGATTTTCCCCCGTTTAAATAAACAAAATTGTGACGGTCTGATAGATACGACCTAAACCACCTTAATGCCTGTCCCTGAATACCAGTGTAATTTTGTAGTCGATCTAGGAGTATTTTATGATCTATAGTGTCGAACGCAGCATGATGATGAGACCTGAATCCTGACTGAAATTTTTCATAGATAGTGTTTTTTTGCAAGAAGGAGCACAATTGAGCAGATACAACTTTTTCTAGTATTTTAGACATAAATGGAAGATTTGAAATGGGTAATTTGCCCATACATTTGGAACTAATTGTGGTTCCGTTTCAAGGGAACTCGCATTGCGTCGAGAAATTGATGCTTTGGGAACGCAACGCGTGATGTCATCATGAAGCACGTGTGAAATCCGTCCAATGGTGTGACGAGACGTCAGAAGCGGGTGACATCACGGCCAGGAAGCTATAAAGCACACTCAAACAAAGCAACGCTAGCTTCTGTGTCTTCAGTTGCGCTTTGTGTGATCTTGTGTGTCTTATTTGGTGTTATTTGTCACTCAATATATATATATTATATCTATCATGGCGGAAAAGCAATTTAGATCGTGCGTCCATCCCTGCCCACGTTACATCACGGTTGGGGACACACACGATCTTTGTGTTGCTTGTTTGGGAGCGGAGCATGCCCGGTCAGCACTCGAGGGTGCTGGCTGTGAGCATTGTGATCCCGCCTGGCACTGTTCGATGAAGGTGCCCAGGCTCGCGTTCCCCAGGGTTCGGGTCCCGCTGTTGCTGAGGCACAGCGTCAATCCAGATCTTGGGGATCGCAAATGGACTTGACTTGTGGTGGGTAAGTGGGTCAAGTGCAAATGACGAACACCTATGTCTTGTTTCAGTAATTGGTGTGGAGAGACCGGATAAAAGCCACCAGGGAAACAAAGCCTGGGGAGAGAGAATCTGGACTGAGGATCTGTACGTGTTCAATGCATGCTCTGGAGAGCTGTGTGTTGGATTGTGTTATTTTGCTAAGTGCAGTGAGCACGACTTTTGTTTGAACACTGTGGTTAATAAATTGTACAAATCCTCAGCAAAGCCGACCCGGTCCTTTTCCTTCCTACAACCTTGAACCTTGTTACAAGCTTACCGTTGTGAATGATTCAAAATACAACAAGCCCACCAAACTGCCACTTACTCAAGACATCAAAAAGCTTAATAGTGCTTAACGCTGAGTGAGATATCTATTCCGACCACTTGTACAGTTTCTGGAATGCGTCTGCACTCCTTGCCAACTCTGCATTTTCAGCAATAAGAGCATGACGGTGCATAATTTCACTAACTTTTAAGAGGGAGTGTCCGGTTTTTAAAGCTAAGCTCGGGAGTTTGGTAAGAATGAGTGTTTTCTTGAAATCTTGCAGTTTCTTTAACTGCTTGAATGACGTTCATAAATTTTGCTGACTTCATGACATCTTCCAGTGTTACAGATGGACATTTTTTGCATAATGTTATTATGAATCTGCCAAGCTCACGGACCTTCTGGCGGATGTATTCATGCTTTGTTTTGTGAAATCCGTGGTGATTATATAGAGACTGAGCAAACTGAAGAAAGCCAAAATCATGTCTCAGGTCAGGTCACCTTTATTTATATAGCGCTTTTTACAATGTAGATTGTGTCAAAGCAGCTTTACAGTGATAACTGGTACATTATTTTGGCTGCACAGCAGCTCTTAAAGAATAGTGTCAATGCAGGTAGATCAAAGCACTGTTGAATATCAAATGTCAATTGTCAAGTGTCCCCAACTAAGCAAGCCAAAGGCAACAGCGGCAAGGAACCCAAACTCCAACAGGTGACATCAGGTGGCAAACAGGTGTTAAAATGGAGAGAAAAAAACCTTGGGAGAAACCAGGCTTAGTCGGGGGGCCAGTTCTCCTCTGGCAAACAGTGCTTTGTTACGACTCAGGTTGCTATCATAAGTCAGATACGATCACAACATTCAAAGTATTTAATTCAGTTCCATCCAGTTGAGGATCGTATTCATCACACCGGTATGGACGGTTGTTGAGGAGATGCGCCACTGGTTGTCATGTTGATGAGGCCTTCACAGTGGATGATCTAGTTGACTCAATCTCTGCTGATACTTCAGGGCTGTGTTGTGGTTGTGTCAAGGCGCAGGTCCTTGGTCTCACCCGGATCCGGTTGACTACGGTAAACCTCGGGTTAAACAGAAAGTCTAATATTAGCGTAGATGCCATCCTTCTTCTGAAGACTGCTTCTTCTGAAATTGCTTATGTCTCACAACACAAGCAATTTCATCTTCATTCATTTTACTCAGTATTCTCATTACCCCTTCATCTTTTTTGCCAGAGGAGGCAGATTTTGCCACTGCAGCAATGGTGAGGACTCTCTGTCTGCCCTCAGTAGCCTTACCTGTCTTGGGCAGTTTGGACTTGCATCGTCTCATGTGCCTCCACAGCTCATTTCACACAAACACTCCCTTGCAATACAGGCAGTATTTATATTTCTTGTGTGTTGAACCTGTGTTTTTAAATGCCTGTCATTTAACATTTAATGTACCTTCTCCTTTTTTAAGGACATTGCCTAGGTTTCTTAGTCTTTCAAGCAGTGGTTTCCTTTTTTTAGATTGTGCTGGTCAAGAGCCTTTGCTATATCCATGTATTCTTTGGCATGGACTTTAAAGTTTCGTGCAATTTTGGATTGAGGCTCTCCAAACACAAAGCAAAAATTTTGCCCTGCTTTGGCCAGTGTGGGTGATGCTTGAGTTTCTGAATAGCTGTCAGGAAAATCTGTGTTTTGTGTTGTATTGTGAACTTCTGTGTAGTCCATGGAAATAGACTCATGCATGGTTGCATCTGGTGTCGTTTTTTCACATGTCATTGATGCATCCAGTGGACTATGGATCCTTTATGGTAATACATATGACATGGTACAACTACAGTGCAATGCAAATAGTAAATATAAGAAAGTGAGAATAGTAAATAGTTTGTTATACACTATATATAAGAAATGTAGTATATAATTGTTACAATACAGAAGGGTCAGAGACTGAAGAGTACAGTTAATGGTTGTTTATTAGACACACAGCAGAGATAACAGAAGTATGCAGATGATCTTTGAGTGAATGGAGAATGATAGATGAATGATACTGTCCTTTGTGTTTGTAGTGGTGAAGATCCTGGGCGATGGTGGAGAGATGTAACAACAGAGACGATAGACAACTCACACACAGACTGGAAACACAGCAGGAGACTTGGAGACACTGGAGACAGGTAAGTAGATCGACTGGAGTCCTTGAGGTAAGCATGAAGATAAGTCCTAATGCGAACGAGACCGGACAGTGACTGAAGGTGTGTGAGTGTCTTTTATGTGGTGACTGATGAGCGTGCTGATTGAGCGCAGGTGCGTGTGATCAGTATTCGGGTGAGGGAGTGTGCTGTGATTGGACAGTGCTGGAGCCTGGCGTGTCTGTGACAATAATATAATAATATAGTCAATAAACTCTGTTTATTATTAAATCTCTGTTCTGTAGACGGGGGGTGAAAACTTTTGGAATTTGAAGATCAAGGTAAATTGTATTTAATTTGTCTTCCGGGAAACATGAAAGTATCTTCTGTTGCTTCCAAAGGGGGAAAAAAATATATTTAAACAAAATAAGAAAAATTTGGACATCTTCATCCTGTTCAAAAGTTTTCACCCCCCGACTCTCAATGCATCGTGTTTTCTTCTGGAGCATCAGTGAATGTTTGAACCTTTTTTAATAGTTGTGTTTGAGTCCCTCAATTGTCCTCAGTAGAACAAACACTACAGGCAGCACATCAGAAAGAACTTTTATTTTATAAAATACTACAAATAATACAATGCATTCTTTACTAGGGTATCGGCAGCAGATCGGATCTGAATTTGACAAACATTATATTGAGCATTCCAAAATGACAAAATACTTCCAATACTTGGAAAAAAAAGAAGCTGTACTGCCCTAGTCCAAGATCAAACGTCATGAAGAGTACAACCACAAACAAACTTGTCTTTATTTAACAACAACCTACTTAAAGGGTTAGTTCACCAAAAAAATGAAAATTCTGTCATTTATTACTCACCCTCATGTTGTTCTGCACTTGTAAGACCTTTGTTCATCTTCAGAACACAAATTAACATATTTTTCGATGATGGCTCAGAGAGGCCTGCATTGCTAGCAAGATAATTAACACTTTCAGATGTCCATAAACGCTGCTCGGGCTCCGTGGCGATGTGACCCCCGATCGCTCTTGTGGGCGTGGGCGGCTCTATCGCTGCGGTCTCCGTCGTACTACCGGCGGTGGGCTCAGGTCGAAAATCCTCGCCGTCTGGGTGGTTCTGGCTGGGCAGTGGTGCTGGCGGCAACCTCGACAGTGAAAGGTGATCCGCAGGATGCCAGCACCCGCTCCACATAGGACGCGAAGCTCCCTCGAGGACCCTCCCCGGACAGCGCTGCACGAGTGGTGGAGTTGAGTCCGAAGTACAAGAATGTGCACAGGCAGTAGTCCGGGAAGGTGGTCTGATGTGCGAGATCCAAAAACAGTTCTAAATGTCTCTCGAGGGAGCTTTCTCCCTGCTCAAGGCACATGAGTTTCACAGCTGGGAACATAGTGCAAGCAGGAGTGAGAAAACGAAAAAAAAAAAACTGAGCACGAAAACCAAAAAGAAACTCCTAGGTAAAAACACGTTGCTTAAAGTTTTGGTCGGGTATTCTGTTACAAACTCACTGGCTGTATTAAATACGTTGTAATTACACAGTACTTTTCCGGGCTTTACCCTTTTGTGTACTATGTAAATCTCTGCAATTGCTGCCGTGTCTTTCACAGCATTTCTTAAAACACAATTGAGGATTTATCACACACCTTTATTCTGACATTCAGTGACACAGTATTAATGTAATGAAGATACTCTATAACATCTCACGGTCTCTGATTTATCATGAGTTAAAAGCATTATGGGTAGAATCTCTCTACAGTCTGTTCTGATTCATCAACACAGTTTCACTGATGATCCATCATAAACCCTGAACCCAGGATAGAGCGGTTGAGTGAATGTGGTCTGGACTGTGTGGATGAGGCTCATTGTGTCTCCAGAGACGCTGTAGAAGGACAGAGTTCCTGCACTGTGATCCACATACACTCCTATTCTACTGCTGATGGGCTTTACAGGGAGACCAGTGTCTTTGTTATTGTGTGTGAATGAGTATCTGGAGGAAGAGCAGATCAAACACCAGGACTGATCATTACGTCCAAACACACACTCATGACCCCGTCCCTTCCTGTTGATGCTCTTATATGACACTGATATACATACATATTCTCCACTCCACTCAGTCTCCCAGTAACAGCGTTGATCACTCACACTCTCTCTACACAACACCTGAAGACACTCGTCAAATCTGTCTGGATGATCAGGATACGGCTGAAACTCTGGGAATGTGTCAGTAATCACTGTGTTCCCCTCAGACAGACGGAGGCGTTTATTCACTGTGTTCAGATCCAGAGTGAGCTGATGGGAATCTGATGGAGATAAAACACATCACAATCAGGAATTATCAATCTGTCCAATCTTTTAATCTACACTGTAAAAACTGTTTTTGCTGCTTGTTAAATATACTTAATTAAAATTAGTTAAAACCTAAACATTCCATCCTAATTTACTATTTAAACACTTGAATTCACTTAAATATGTAAAACTGAAGTTTACTTGTGTTGCATGAACTGAAACTGGGCAGTGGATTTTTACTTCCCAGCATGCTTTGCAATCGTCTGGATCTACAGAAACTTTCTATCTTAAGTCTCAATTTAAGATCTGACGAGTTAATTTAGGATTTTACACAAATCTTAACTTGATTTATGATTCTTCTCCTATCTTACAGAATCTCATCTCATCTGTAGTTGTGAAATCTTAAAGCCTCCATCAGTTCGGTGATCGACTCTCAGGTCTGTTATCAAGAGCAGCTGCTGTGAAGTAGACGCTCGAGATTAAAATGGAGGATCAAAACAGGTGTGCTTTTAATGAAGAGCTGCAGAAAGACAAGTTTTGATCAGCTTGATAGAAAAGTCAAAGCCTATCGCTGTATTTCATGAGTCTGTCATTATTTATCAGTGTTTTGTGTCAAAGTGCTGCACATCATTTTGGTGTTCAGAAAGTCTTTCCACCATCAAACATCATTTATCGTTAATAAATGTGACGTCATTCTCAGACAGGGCTATTTATAGCAGCCCGCTTGAATAAAAGAAATTGGTCTGTAAACGTATTCCTTTTTTAATTATTTTCCGTTCGTTGACTCCACAATACATTGGTATAAAGTTGGTTGTGTTTGAATCGTTTTAAAAGGTAGAAGAGAACAAACAGACCTGGTTTCACAGACAGGGCTTAGCCTAAACCAGGATTAGGCCTTAGTTCAATTAGGATATTTAAGTAACTTTTATAAACGTACACTTGAAAAAAACATTATTGGTGAGCATCTTGAGACAAAACAATGGCACTGACATATTTTAAGATATGTCAATACAAGTTGCTTTCAGTTAAAGCAGCTCAAACATGCATTTTAGTCTAGGACTAGCTTAAGCCTTGTCTGTGAAACAGGGGGACAATGTAGTTAATGTGTTTTAATCTGCTTTGCTGTATCGTACTCTATACATTTTGTAATGTAAGATAGCAGATAGGGACTGTCTACAAAGTACAAAGCGAAGAGGAAAAACGCTCAATTGTTCAATCCATATGCTTTAAAAACACCATAAATGTTATATTGGAAAGAATAAAACTAATGGTAATAATAATGTTATTAATGAAAATAATGTTTACATTTTGAGTAAAAACCATAATAACATTCAATCCCAAATCCAAGTGTGTCCTATTACTAGGTCCGAAAAGAACTGCTTTCAGTTGATTTTACCATCATAAGCAATGTAGAAACAATGCTATTGATATTCAAATGTGCTAATAAATTTGTATAAAATACATATACACTCATTTTGGCCAATTCAGATTCTGATTTATTTATTTATTTATTTTTACAAGCACATTGGCTGATTCCAATACTGGTTGCAGATATATATTTTATTATTATTATTATTATAAACAAAATATTAAGCCATTTCAAATTACAGGTAACCACTGCATTTTAATCACAATCCAAACAAAGATGCTACACACGTTGCATGAGCAGTTGCTTTTGATTTGAATTAGATTTAATTTCAAGATTTAAAGTAGAAAACAGTCTGACTTTATCTTTGTGAAATTATATGCTACACACAAAAAAAAGCATGAAACACAAACAGCAGACAGGCTGAATGAGACGCAGATTCACTCTCTGACAGCAGGTGGCGCTTATGGAAGAGCAGTGATACAGCGTTTCCTTGGTTACCGCTGTAAACAAAGCAGCACTGCACTTACAAATAGCTACTTTATTCGGTAAGAAGACTTACTTCTGAAGACAGTAAGTTCCCTTCAGAGATACATAACCCCTCCCCCCAATGCAATGTTTAGATTTTCTTTCTATATTTTGAGCATCATGAACAGTGAGCTGCTCTGCCTGCTACAGAATTTTCTCCTCTTTGCGTCCGTCTTCATCCCTTCATCCCCAGTAGCTCCCGAAAATAACAGAAAAATAAATACAGTACAAATACTGGAGAAATGTAATGTATTTTTGTACTCATAGTGATAAAGATCTACCAGTCGATCGCGATCGACCACTGGTCTATAAGGTGTGTCTTGTTGCTGGTTCCTAAAAGAACATTTTAAGGTTGGCTTTATTCACAGAACTGTAGCACATGGCAAGCTATTGATATTCAAAGCAGGATACGTTCAATGAAAATCAATAAAGTGTTCTAAGTCAACTTCAAATGCTGTGTGTCCTTATATGGTTCTACAAGAACAATTATGATTGTTTTATTCACAAAACTACAGCACAACACGTGTTATTGAGATGGAACTATTAAGAAAAATCTCGCAAAGTCTCATAAAAAAGTGTGCGGTATTACTGCCCCCTAGAGGAATATGTTGCAGTTGTTTTGACTGAGATTGTATGAATTTTACATTAATTTAAGTAAAGTTTGAATATCAGTGTTCTATCTCAACTTCACAGGGTGTGTCCTGTTACTAGTTTTAGTCACAGAACTGCAGCAAAAAACATGCTATTAAAAAATACATAAATAAATAAATATACACTATATTGCCAAAAGTTTTAGGACGCCTGCCTTTACGTGCACATGAACTTTAATGACATCCCATTTTTAATCCGTAGGGTTTAATATGGAGTTGGCCCACCCTTTGCAGCTATAACAGCCTCAACTCTTCTTGGAAAACTTTCCACAAGGTTTAGGAGTGTGTTTATGGGAATTTTTGACCATTCTTCTAGAAGCGCATTTGTGAGGTCAGGCAGTGATGTTGGCGAGAAGCCTGGCTCACAGTCTCCACTCTAATTCATCCCAAAGGTGTTCTGTCGGGTTGAGGTCAGGACTCTGTGCAGGCCAGTCAAGTTCCTCCACACCAAACTTGCTCATCCATGACTTTATGGACCTTGCTTTGTGCACTGGTGCGCAGTCGTGTTGGAACAGGAAAGGACCATCTCCAAACTGTTCCTACAAAGTTGGGAGCATGAAATTGTCTTGGTATGCTGAAGCATTAAGAGTTCCTTTCACTGGAACTAAGGGGCCAAGCTCAACCCCTGAAAAACAACCCCACACCATAATCCCCCCTCCACTAAAATTTACACTTGGCACAATGCAGTCAGGCAAGTACCATTCTCCTGGCAACCGCCAAACCCAGACAGAGAAGCGTGATTGGTCACTCCAGAGAACATGTCTCCACTGCTCTAGAGTCCAGTCTGACGCTTTGCATTGCACTTGGTGATGTAAGGCTTGTATGCAGCTGCTCGGCAATGGAAACCCATTCCATGAAGCTCTCTACACACTGTTCTTGAGATAATCCGAAGGCCACATGAAGTTTGGAGGTCTGTAGCTATTGACTCTGCAGAAAGTTGGCGACTTCTGTGCACTGTGCGCTGACTTCGCTCTCTGATTTTACGTGGCCTACCACTTCGTGGCTGAGTTGCTGTTGTTCCCAATTGCTTCTACTTTATGATACCACTAACAGTTGAACATTTAGTAGTGAGGAAATTTCATGAATGGACTTATTGCACAGGTGGCAACCTATTACGGTACCACGCTTGAATTCACTGAGCTCCTGAGAGCGACCCATTTTTTCTAAATGTTTGTAGAAGCAGTCTGCCTGCCTAGTGCTTGATTTTATACACCTGTGGCCATGGAAGTGATTGGAACACCTGAATTCAATGATTTGGAGGGGTGTCCCAATACGTTTGGCAATATAGTGTACTTTTCTGTTTCAGCTCCAAAGGGTGTGTCTTGTCTCAGATTCCTAGAAGAATAATTTGATGTTAGATTTACTGTCAAAAGTATAGTGACCCAGTAGTGCACAACACAACTTAATTAAAAAAGTAAACATAAGTTCACAACACAATGAAATAAAGCCACAACACAACGGAAATGCTCCCGACCACTAGGGGGCTCTCAGAGCTCGGTAAAGTTAATTTTCCTTGGCACAGTTCTATAAAGTCGACAGTCTTATACCACAATTAGTTTTAACAGTATGTAAACATTGTATATCGATGTTACGGCCCATTACCAAAATAACAGCTTGTTAAATTAAATAAATCAAATAAAAGGCACAGACCGAACAGATGAATGAGTCACAGACACTTACTGTAATTTCTAAGACGCCAGTCGCCTTCATCTACTTGCATTAACAAAAAATAAATCAAACAGTCAATAAACAATGCATAATAACTCACAAATAATATTTACAAACATAATCTAACGAATAATAAAAGAAGTATCAGTAAACAGGTAGGGCAGCTAAGGAAACTCCTGTCTAGCTGCTCTCACCAATATTACGCAGATATATGTAACAATCGACATGAAATATTAAAATCACCTATGTGCATTATAGTTGCATATTTATACCTGTGAATTATTTGACACGCTACCACTGCGCATGATGGAGGGAACGTCTGCCAATTCCACCAAGTGTTTAAAATGTATAATTTGTATTCATTATAATGACTTTGGTTTAACATTTAAAAACAGTTATGTTAAAATTCCAAAGCTTGTTAGTTCCTGTTGGTAAGACAGACTTGCTACAGGTGACATTTTGTCAATACCTCCCTTCATGTACTTACAATAAACAATTGTATTCAGAGAAAAAGTCACTGTAATTCACCAAATGTTCCATGTCATTATGTCTGTACGTCATTGAGCTCTCCCAAAATATATATATATATATATATATATATATATATATATATATATATATAAATGTGTATATATAATTTTTTTTTTTTTTTTTTTTTTTTTTTTTTTTTTTTTTACAGTTTTCTTCAGCTTCAAGGAGTAGACAAATCTTGGTGACTGGTCTGTCTAAGCAGTTGTACTTTGTTTTAATCCTTACTCGGCGAATCAATCCTCTTTTATCTAGGGTGGTATGAATGATTTTACCCATAATCCATGAGTTTCGAGGGGCAGCATCATTGACAACAAGTACAACATCTTCCACCTGAAAATTTCTTCTCTTTACAAGCCAGTTCTCCCGTTCCTGTAGCTGAGGTAGGTATTCCTTTAGCCATCTCCTCCAAAACAAACCTCACATTTTTGTAAATATTTTATTATATCTTTTCATGTGACAACACTGAAGAAATGACACTTTGCTACAATGTAAAGTAGTGAGTGTACAGCTTGTATAACAGTGTAAATTTGCTGTCCCTTCAAAATAACTCAACACACAGCCATTAATGTCTAAACCACTGGCCACAAAAGTGAGTACACCCTTAAGTGAAAATGTCCAAATTGGGCCCAAAGTGTCAATATTTTGTGTGGCCACCATTATTTTCCAGCACTGCCTTAACCCTCTTGGGCATGGAGTTCACCAGAGCTTCACAGGTTGCCACTGGAGTCCTCTTCCAATCCTCCTTGACGACATCACGGAGCTGGTGGATGTTAGAGACCTTGCGCTCCTCCACCTTCCGTTTGAGGATGCCCCACAGATGCTCAATAGGCTTTAGGTCTGGAGACATGCTTGGACAGTCTATCACCTTTACCCTCAGCTTCTTTAGCAAGACAGTGATCATCTTGGAGGTGTGTTTGGGGTTGTTACCATGTTGGAATACTGTCCTGCGGCCCAGTCTCTGAAGGGAGGGGATCATGCTCTGCTTCAGTATGTCACAGTACATGTTGGCATTCATGGTTCCCTCAATGAACTGTAGCTCCCCAGTGTCGGCAGCACTCATGCAGCCCCAGACCATGACACTCCCACCACGTCATTGCTTGACTGTATGCAAGACACACTTGTCTTTGCACTCCTCACCTGGTTGCCGCCACACACGCTTGACACCATCTGAACCAAATAAGTTTATCTTGGTCTCATCAGACATCAGACAACATGGTTCCAGTAATCCATGTTCTTAGTCTGCTTGTCTTCAGCAAACTGTTTGCAGGCTTTCTTGTGCATCATCTTTAGAAGAGGCTTCCTTCTGGGACGACAGCCATGCTAACCAATGTGATGCAGTGTGCGGCATATAGTCTGAGCACTGACAGGCTGACCCCCCTGTCCCTTCAACCTCTGCAGCAATGCTGGCAGCACTCATACGTCTATTTTCCAAACACAACCTCTGGATATGACGCTGAGCATGTGCACTCAACTTCTTTGGTCGACCATGGCGAGGCCCGTTCTGAGTGGAACCTCTCCTGTTAAACCGCTGTATGGTCTTGGCCACCGTGCTGCAGCTCAGTTTCAGGGTCTTGGCAATCTTCTTATAGCCTATGCCATCTTTATGTAGAGCAACAATACTTTTCTTCAGATCCTCAGAGAGTTCTTTGTCATGAGGTGCCATGTTGAACTTTCAGTGACCAGTATGAGAGAGTGAGAGCGATAACACCAGATTTAACACACCTGCTCCCCATTCACACCTGAGACCTTGAAATACTAATGAGTCACATGACACCGGGAAGAGAAAATGGCTAATTGGGCCCAATTTGGACATTTTCACTTAGGGGTGTACTCACTTTTGTGGCCAGTGGTTTAGACATTAATGGATGTGTGTTGAGTTATTTTGAGGGGACAGCAAATTTACACTGTTATACAGGCTGTACACTCACTACTTTACACTGTAGCAAAGTGTCATTTCTTCAGTGTTGTCACATGAAAAGATATAATAAAATATTTACAAAAATGTGAGGGGTGTACTCACTTCTGTGAGATACTGTATGTCTTTCTTCTAAAATAAACCAGGGGGTAAAGATGGTTGTGTTTTCAGAAGTAGGAGATGGTTGGGTGTTAGAGCCTCTAGATCGTTGGGATCCATGGATGATCTGGTTATAGGATGGCCATTGATAATTGACTCCATTTTGCACAAAAGCGTATGAAGACCCTCTTCATTTCTCTGTGATGAGATCCTATAGGAGGATTAAATATCCATTTGATACTCTTCGCAAAGCATGAATAAAAGAATTGTATTTAATGATGCAACCACTTCGATATATATGGCTCTTATAGACAAACAGGTAAAAATAATTCCATTTCACTTCACAGTGCTTTGTCCACGTTTGATCTCAAATGGACCGAAACAGTCAACTCCAACTTAAATACTCTACTTGAAGGTAAGTTTGCCATCTGCTGGCAACCTGTTGTTGCTTGAAATCATTTGCAGATTACACATCTGGACAGAACTCTACGTATGGCTTAACTTGCTCCTGGTATTCAATATCGTTGACATAGCCTATAGCCAACATGTAATTTCATCCACTGTGTCCGACCTCATTGTGAATATGCCTTAAGAGTAACTCAAAAATACGCAGATCCTTTGACAGTATTATTATATGCTTTGATTCTTCAGGCATGACTGCATTATCTAGACATCCATACATTCTTATTACACCTGCCCCAAGTATTGGATTGGGACAATAAAAAGGACTGCTCCGCTTGACTTCTTCACCTCTCTGTAACGATATCAATTCCTCTGGGAACCTCATCCTTTGGGAAAAGCGTACAATCTTCATTTCACTTTCCTCTAGCTCATCTACTGACAAATAGCCTTCACCTATACTGGATCGTAGTTTACACATGTTTTCATCAATGATCACCTTCAGTGGTTGATTAGATTAAGTACAATCAAGAGTTTCCTTCAATTGTTTTCTCCTTTTACTTAGATCTAGAAGAATTCTCTTCAGCCTGAAGATCCAGGCCACAGCCTTGCTCTGACGTGTCCATGATTAATAATGATTGATAAACTGTGCTACAGCACCATCTCTCTCCTCAGTTTGAATCAGTAGTGTGTTAACCACCACTTCTTACTTGATTTCTGGGTCTTGTACCAAACTCTTTTCCAAATCAATGGGGTTATTTGGCCACTCTTTCTGTGATATATTAAGAAAGGGAGGGCCAAATGTCCACATCTGCTCCTTAAGTAAAAGATCAACCTTTAGCCCCCTTGAGGCAAAGTCAGCAAGATTGTTAGCAAAATCTATATATCTCCACTGAGCTGCACTGGATGCTCTCAAGATCTCAGACACTCTGTTGGCAACAAAACAGTTAAATCTGGAGGACTCATTTTAAATATATTTTAACACAGCAGTGCTGTCAGACCAAAACACTTAGATCCCTTTTCCATAGCCTGCACTGTAAAAAAAAATAAATAAAAAATGGCATGAGCTACTTAAATAAATTATGGTAACAATATTACACAATATTTTTTAGCAGTTTTTAGGGTTTGATTATTTAATGGAATCTACCTGAATAAATCATGTAAAATCTCTTAAATTATTTAGTCTATGACACAATTAATTTAATATTTTTAGTGAAATGTGCTTTTTTATTTTAAGTTGAATCTTAAAATTGTGATTTAAAGTGAATGTAAATTAATTTTATATTTGACTTTGAGTTATGTTGTACAATTAAAAGACTGTATTCAATTCTGTTAGCACAACACAAGTAAGAACAAACCTGTTATTGCACTGGCATTAACAAAGTTATTGCTCATTGAACAAAACAACATACTTCAAAGTATTTATACATGCAGTTATCCACAACCTAATCATGAGGTCTACTCTTCGGCACAATGGTAACGATCAAAACTTCAACATAAACTCTTTCAAATGTCAAACATAACTGAACATTAAACATCAACAGATATTTCCCTTCACTCAAAAACACATAAAATATCACTTAATTTCAATATTTACTCTCCATTTCCAGCCATATGCAAAACATGCTGGGAACTAAGAATGGGGTCTCTAAATAAAACCGCATAATTTAGCTAATTCTCTTAAAATAAATAGATAGCCTTCTTTCCTTAATTTTATTAGCTTAATCGGTTCTTCAATTCAAGCCTCAAAACTGCTTAAGTTTCCTTAAAAAATTAGGAAAATGTATCTCTTGGTTTTATAAGTGAAATGTTCTCAATATTTTCTATAAAACACTTAACCACAATTTTATTAATGAAATAAACACACTATATTTAATTATCACCTTCATCTTTTTATGAAAATGACAAGACCGACGATTCATTCGGCTGGTGAGATTGGCGGCTGTACAGTGGGGAAAATAATTATTTGATCCCCTGCTGATTTTGTAAGTTGGACCACTTAGAAAGAAGTGAAGGGTCTATAATTTTTATGGTAGGTTTATTTTAATGGAGAGAGACAGAATATCAACAAAAATCCAGAAAAAACACATTATATAGAGGTTATAAATTGACTTGCATTTCAGTGAGTCAAATAAGTATTTGATCCCCTACCAACCAGCCAGAATTCTGGCTCCCATAGATTGGTTATGTGCCCAAGTGGAACACATTCAAACCTCTCCACCACCATGGGCAAGACCAAAGAGCTGTTAACCCTTAAAGGCATGAATGTTTTGCCAATCATTCTTACAATATTCGGGTCTTTAGCGACCCGGATCTATATCTTACACGGATGGATCTCTACCTGTCACAATAATATATAACTCCTCTGATATTAGAGTAACAATAACAGAAGAATAAAATAAAGCATATTTTGTTACCTTTTGGAGCTTGGAAGGGCTCAGTTTGAGCACATTTTTTATGGCATCATCACTGTCCTTGTCAAAGCGCATTTCCCTGTGGTATTATTCCGTTCACTACTTGCTCTGCAGTAAATCACAGAGCCAGTTCACGTTTTGCTAATGATACTTTCTATTCTTTCGTTTTCCGTCTGAATGAAACGTCACTTCATCATTGTGTATCAGACATTGCCACCTTGTGGAATAAAGGTGAATTGCACTTATTCCGTCTTCAAAGATTCGACTTGCTGTGTTTGGAGGGAGAGAAACACTGACTATGATCCCAAAAACATCATCCCTAGTCAAGCATGGAGGTGAAAACATTATGCTTTGGGGCTGTTTCTCTGCTACAGGATAACTTCACCGCATTGAGGGGGCGGGGCCGATGGGCGGGGCCATGTACCATAAAATTCTGGATGAGAACCTCCTTCCCTCAGACAGAACACTGAAGATGGGTAACTGTCATGGGTTCCAACATGACAATGACCCAAAATATACTGCCAAGGCAACAAAAGAGGGGCTTAAGAAGAAGCTTAAGGTCATGGAGTGGCCTAGCCAGTCCCCAGACCTTAATTTAAAAAAAAAATCTGTGGAGTGAGCTGAAACTTTGAGTTGCCAAGTGACAGCCAAGAAACCATAGGGATTTAGAAAGGATCTCTAAAAGAGGAGTGGACCATAATCCCTCCTGTGATGTGTGGAAACCTGGTGACCAACAACAAGAAATGTCTTACCTCTGTGCTTGCCAATTATAGTTTGTCCACCACGTTTTGCGTGGGGATCAAATACTTATTTGACTCCCTGAAATGCAAATCAATTTATAACCTTTATACAGTGTTTTTTTTTTTTCTGGATTTTTTGCTTGATATTCTGTCTCTATCCGTTAAAATAAACCTACCATAGAAATTATAGACCCTTCATTTCTTTGCAAGTGGTCAAACTTACGAAATCAGCAGGGGATCAAATAATTATTTTCCCCACTGTAAGTTCCATGCAAGAAATGGTTGTAGATTTGTCTGGTGCTACCCGAGCCTAACACATCAAGAAAGCAGAATGTACAATGACTGTTACGTAGAAGCAGGTAGGACACAACACCATAGCTTTCTTCACTAGCATCCGAGAAATGATGTAACTGAGCCGATGTGACTTCTCCAAACTCTACAGGTTTCAAACATCTTTTTGTCTCAAATTTCTCCAAGCCATGAAGATCTTCAAGCTAGTTTCTCCATCTGTGTACATATTTGATGGGTGTAACACTTTCCCATCCAATCCTTTCCCTGCAAAGATCTTGAAGAATTTTCTTTGAGGAAAGAACTACTGGAGACAAAAATCTAAGAGGATCATACGATCAGGAACCTTTACCTGATAGAACATGGATTCATCGTCAGCCATTAAAACCGACAGACTCCATTCTGAATCCTGTAAGGACACTTATTAACACTCTGGAGTCAGGAAACGCGGCAATGTGTTTTGCTGGATTTTTTTGCTGGAGTTTTGCTATTCAGACGCAAATTCTGAGGTGATACATTCAACACCCGCATGAGCTCGGAAAAACGCATCAGGCTTGGTCAGTTTCATGTAGGCTACTTTTCATCATTTATAAATGCGGTGAAGAATAATTCTAAAAGGATTTACCTCAGTGGAAGAGCTGGTGTCACTTTCATTTCGAGGATCTGCTAAACCAAACCAATGATTGTGAATGGTAAGTTGTTTTTTATTCTTAAGTTCTTTGTTCTAATTGCGATACAGTGTCTGTGAATATTAAACCACAAAAAGACTGTTTAAATATGAATCCTGCTAGTTTTGTGTGTCTCAGTGTGAATTAATGGGACATTAGTAAATTGCCATAGCTATTCCCAAACTATATTGCTATACTGAGATGAGTGAAATCGACTGATAATTTCCACATAATTTTAAAGCAAAAACTCTAGACTAAAATATACAATTCCCAAAAGTCTTGTGAAAAAACATTTAGTTTGCACTTTGAGGTCTTATTTCAGTGACTTATTTGTTTTGTTTTGTTTTTTTAAAAACGCATATATACGTAATACTCTCAAAAATACAAACGTACATACTTGTTGCTCACATATTATTGTAGCCTAGTTTGTGCTGAATACAGTGTAATGAGACCCTTGTCATTAATAAGTTTATAAACAACTGAAAAAAGCACATGTCAGGGCATGTCAAAACTACTCCAGGCCCCCAAATCAGCCTCAGACTCCAGAGGGTTACACACAGCCATCATGCCTCTCAAGTTCCTGCTTTGGAAATCACATCTTCAATGAAAGTAGTATAATCTGCCTGAAATGTTGAATCTTTCCTGAATTTCATTTGCAGGTTCAAAGCCCGCTGTTCTGCAACTATACTGTTGTTTGGAAGGACCACATCTTTATTCTTGAGCGGCAAAATAATGCAGTAAAGACTATCGGTTTTATTGACTGAGACACAAAATCCATGAACTGATTATCTTCTTTAGACATCCCTACCAGTTCATCCAGGGCATTTTTAGGGAAATCAGTGGTAAACTGTTGTTTTTAAAGCTCATCCAATTTTGAGACAGAGATCCTGTTTACAGTCACATGAGGTTGGTCATTACAGAAAGTTTCATTCTTTTCCATTCCTTTAAGCAGTCCATTCACTGTCCATCCAAGTATGGTTCTTACCACATATTCTTTTGGCTGCAAAACAACCTGCCATGGCTTCAATGCCTCTGGTACATTTGCTCCAATCAAGAGTGTAGTGTCTGGACCAATCAGACACTTATTCATTATATTTAATAAATTACCAAAAAACTCACTCTCTCACAAGTCCTGTTATTTCCATCCCCCGCAACTGCAATAGAGACAGAATAGGTGTCCTATTCCTATTTTACTGCTGTCAGGAATGTGCAGAGAAGACTCTGACTTCATTCTTTCTGAGAAGGACAAATAAACCCTCTTAATCCTATATATTCCATGTATAACCACATGAGAAATGTATAAACGTGTATCCAAACATCCAATCCAATGTCTTATGCTAATATCTTGCTACAGGACAAAGACTCGTAAAAGTTTCCCTCTGAAGGGAAAACTCCTTATTGTTTCCATTCTTAGATTGAACACATACTGGAAGAATGGACAAGGCACAAGCATCATCACTGGCCCCAGTAAGACTACTGGACAGAGATATCCATAAATGGAATATCTTTGTTTCAAAGCGTCGCTTTCTGTTGACTAATATTAGTGGCATCCAGTAGCCACATAGAGGCTAGGTAGTGGGATGGCTCGTGACTCGTTCGCACTTGGTCATCATTTCATTAAAGGAAGACTGATGATCTTAACTTGCTTTCGATTTTATTTAAAGGGTTAGTTTACCCAAAAATGAAAATAATGTCATTTATTGCTCACCCTCATGCCGTTGCACACCTGTAAGACCTTTGTTTATCTTCGGAACACAAATTAAGATGTGTGTGTTAAAATTTTATATTTTTGTTAAAATCCGATGGCTCAGTGAGGCCTGCATAGCCAGCAATGACATTTCCTCTCTCAAGATCCATTAATGTACTAAAAACATATTTAAATCAGTTCATGTGAGTACAGTGGATCAATATTAATATTATAAAGCGACAAGAATATTTTTTGTGCGCCAAAAAACAAAATAGCGACTTATATAATGATGGTCGATTTCAAAACACTGCTTCATTAAGCTTCAGAGCATTATGCTTGCTTTATGCAAGCATTATATAGGATTTACCCTATTATACATTATCAACAAGAACTGATAGGTGAAACAACAGCCACCCACAAATAGACTATAAACAATCAGGCTGTCTTTGAGTTCACATGAACTCAAAGACTTGTCAGGCTACAGAGGAATACCAAAATTCTAGGTCTAATATATCGAGAGTCACACAGAGCTATAACACAGCCACAACACATAATTGCGAATAACATGCGTTACCATAACACAGGCCTGGGGTCAGCTTCCTTTGCTGTTCGAGTACTAAACATGTACTAAACATGAGTGGAATTTGCACCGCAGCACCCCCACATGCTCATGACAAGAATAGCATGTATAGTTATCTTTATTGAAGTGAATTAGGTTTAAATCGCCGTCATGCATGAATGAAGGATATTTTTGCAATTTTACACATAATAGTCCACGATGATCACATTACACAAAACTGAAATTACACGTCAAAATAACACATTGTCAGTATTTTTTGAGACCCCCCAAAATTTCACAAATCACATTTTCAGGGGAGCCCATGTCTTATTAAGGGGAGCCAAGCTTCCCCTAGCTCCCCCCCCGTAGTTCGCACCCTGCTACTAAGTGATATTAAAAGATCAATATCTGCACAAACTGTATAGTATGCTTTTTTCTGTATAGTATGCTTTATTAGTATGGTTTGTTAATAACACTGTCTTAGTAAATTAAGCCACGTTAAGCTTTTTCACATTAAGCGTTTTCACATTGAATGTTTTAGAGCGTCCCGTTATGCCAAGTTCTGCATGCACCTCACGGGAGGTAACAGTCATTTATGCTGAGAAAAGAGGTGGATGCAAGTCTCTGCAGGTAGTATCTGTTCTGCTGAATTGTTTATCACCATTTTATTATTATATCGTTTTTAAACAGTACTTGGAGGTGCATGCAATTATTGGCATGTAACGTTATGCAGAACTCGGCATAACACCTGTAGAAGATTGTAATGTTAATCAACCATTGTAATTAACGTAGATTTCGCATTGTGTGTAAATTCTTGTTGACTCAATAATAAACTGCCATTTCAGAGTTGGATCTGTTTGTTTGTGTTTCATTTGCATATTAATATAACATTATAGTAAGCTAAGTTATAACGTTAGTCATCAGGTCTAAGTTGTCCAACTAAGTTTGCTAATCATAAAAACCTGACATACCCTATGAATTTATGAACTTACCTGGTTTTGTTGGTTGTTGAGCCTTTCTATCCTAAATGTTTTTACGACAAGGCTACATTTGAAAGAGATTTGATACTGTAATACTGTACAAGACATGAGACCTGTGACAGCTAGCTAGGTGTGTGACAGTGAGGAAATGGCTAGCATCAATTTCTTTGGAAGCCTAGGTGGCGCGTACTCCGCCGATTATAGTAAGAGGGCAGTGATTCTTTGGGTAGACAGCTAATCAATTCGATTCATGGTTCATAGTTGTTCGATTCGTTTCGAAACAATTCACATTAAAATTCGATGCGATTCGATTCGATTCTGCAGTTTTATATGCATTCATAGGGTTATTGAAATGCTTTCCCCAATGTTTCTTAGTCAGGGTGCAAATTACACAGCGGCCTTCAGGAGGTCAGAGAGTAAGGGCAAAAAAAACAACTTTTTGTCCACTTTTAATGTTGGTTCATGTTAGTTATAATGATGCTACATAACTTTATTTTAATAGCCTAAAAATTTGCATTTGTAGAAATGTACATAAGCTAAATTTTTAAAAGGCTTTAAAAGTATTGTTAACTATAGTGCAAGATAGCGTTAATGGCTACACAACCTTACATGGAGAGACTACCTTAGAATATGCACTTTCCCAACTAATCCTAAACTAACTTTTCTTCACGGAATAGTTATAAAAGCCCTCTTTGTTCTCTTTATACTGATAATTTTCCTTACGATGATTCTGAAAGAAAACGTGCTGGGTTTCTACTGTTGCTTTAGTAACGAACACAACAATGCGCAAATGATTGATAGATAAACCGCGCACTCTTATTTCAGTGTTGTTAATGTTGTAGTTATTTCAGCAGTTTGCTTCGCACATTCAGTTTAACAACATTAAGTTAAATTTAATTTATCATTCATTGGAACTGTGCGTATGAGACACTTACATTATGTGTTTGCTCCGTCCATGCAATAAATGCGTGCCCTTGAATAAGCAGGGGTTTTACTTCAACTACTCAGGTAATGTCAATGGTATAACCCACTTCTGTAAAACTTAAGTATTTTATCTTATAGAAAATACATTTCCACACAAAGCATTTTATTTCAACAGTAATGACCACGCAATGACTTGGCAGCTTATCAATGGCTTGATCGGTTTGACTCAGGAGGACTATTGCTATCTTAATAGAGAGCTGTCATCTGCTCATGTGAATAGCAGTAGTGGCCGTCCTGAGGACAGCTCAAACGTGGGCTTCTCAATGAGAGCTACGGACAGAGCACGAGCGCAATCCAGTGAAAGGCGGTAAAGAGTGCAGCGCGTCTGTGTGAAGGAGAGCTGTGAGAGCGAATTACGGCGCACAACATCTCCAATTCAAGCATGTAGTAATTTAATGTTTATATATTTTAAAGCACTGAATCGCTATAGAATCACGATTAATCCGATTCTTAGCATTTTACATCGATTATCAACCGAAATTTACAATTCCCGATTCAAAAAACATGTTTCAAGATCAATGCATATGCATCGTCAGGATTTGCAATTGATGCATCGAGAAAACGAGTGAATCGTTACACCCCTAACTCTCAGTAATGGTGAGACATTGCTTTCTGCCCCCTAGTTGCATGTGCATCTCTGTGATGACGTTGCACAGAAAAGCCTCCTGAAGAGTGTGCGGTATAACTGCTCCCTAGAGGAACATATTGCAGTTGTTTTAGCCAAGTTTGAAATTCAAATGCTTAATAAATTAATTTTACTTAAAATATAAATAAAATACAGTTCTCACTTTGACAATTTCAAATTTAATTTAGATGCTATAGTATCACTGAATTGTCAATAATGTCGGTAAAGCACATCTCTTGTCAGTCATGTTACTTACACTAATAAAGCGCTCTCTTTTTAGAGTTGCCATCTTCAGTAAGGCAAAATAAGGGACGCTCGTTCACAACCCTCAACATCTCAACAATAAACCATGAAAACACATGAGATCAAGTAGCCTATGTGAACTTGCAACAGAACACATTTTATATTATTATTTTATTTATTTCTGAAGAACTCTTCAGTATATGTTGGTGTCTTAAAGGGATAGTTCACCCAAAAATAAAAATTATTATATTGTATATGACTATCTTCTTTCAAACAAACACAATCGGAGATATATAAAAAATATCCTTGCTCTCCAAAGATTTATAATGGTAGTGAATGAGGGGCCTGGTTTTATTTTATTAAGAAAAACATCCATATTTAAAACTTTATAATCTAAAATATCTAGCTTCCGGCGGACGACCGTACGCATACTGCGCAAGAGTAACCCACTGACGCAATGAATGTCGCAGGATGTAGGAGTATCGTAAGCTTAGACGCTTTCAAACAAATAGGGCTGTGCAACAAACTCAAGCTCCTCTTCGCTTATATATCAAAATCCTGACATTTCTCTTTAAAATTTCTCGTTTTATACTTCTAATTTGTGAGTAAATCATGGGATCATTTTTATTTTTGGGTGAACTATCACTTTAAGCAGCCATTCTGAACCAGTAATCACTTTTTTGACAATTCTGCAGCTGTTACCTGCATCATTTATTTAAATTAGGATGACATTATTATGTAATTTTTTTGTCCAATTTTTATGTAAATAAGTTAGCACTTTTAAAAACTTTTTAAATGTCATATTGTATATGACAGGCAGGATTATTTATGTATATGATTAATATGAATGATAATCAATAATATTAATTAATCTGTCTACTAATGTCTAAAAATATAATGATTACCTGTCTAACCAGCTCCGATAATGTATGGAATATAAAATTTGGATAATTTATTAGCCTAATATAATAAGTATGGAAGTGCATGCTGCTTTAATGGTGCATTTTGCCTTGCGTTCATTAAAAGTTTCTGAAAGACCCAGTGATCCCAGTGACCCAGTTACCCATTCAGCCCTATATCCAGAGAGTGTCTTGCCTTCAAAGGGCAGACGTGAGCTCGACCTGTTTTTTTTTTTTGTTTTTTTTGAACGGTGCATGTTCTCGAGACTCTGTCGGTATGGAAACAAAGCCGCTAAAATGCAATCCCATGCAAATGTAAGCTTCACTGCTATTTCTTGTGAAATTTATTTCAGTATTATTGCTATTAGTGCTATACACACTGCAATGCTTGTTTGTTTATTCATTCAAGTCATCATTTAACCTTGAAGTCCCGTATTTTACGAGATGGTAGCATTGTGGCAACCCTATGATAGCAGCAATCCATTACTGAGGATACTCAGGGTTTGTGGAAATATTGTAAAATGTTAATCCATCTCTTTGTGATTTGCTGTTATCACAGCCCACAGCACAGCAGATAGACGGCATGTTGCAGTTCGGTTCTATAATTGGTGATCGTACTACTGTGTGAGATCACATGAAATTCATTAATTATCTTTCTGTGTTTATTCGTTTGTCGACTGGCTTTTCATCTTCCGTTCTCCTGTGGAACTACTTCGAAATAAAAGTCCCTATAGGAATAACAACTCAAACGGAGGATAAAATAATATTTTTTAAAACAAAATAAGTACACAACTAATGCTAAAACACACACTAAAATATACATAATATATTATACTACTAAAGTAAACCAAAAAAACTTAACTATTCAAATAACTGAGGGTTATTTACACTATTGTTATGTGATTTTTTTTTTTTTTTTTTTTTTGCTTTCAAATCATTTTAAAAGTTAGGACACCAGTGGGGTTGTCCTAAAGTTACTGCTTACACACAAAATCCTTACTTGTCACACAATTTCTGAAACCTGACACTCAAACAGCAGAATCACACACCACATCTGCAAAACCAGACACTAATTCTCTATGTAACACAAAAATCTAACAGGAATTATCTTGATTTCCTTTTTCAAACACAACCAATCAAAATGCCACACTAACCCATCAGTGCCTCACACTAACTCCTCACATGTGCAAACACTCATTGCTTTACTTAACACCGACCAATCATGGCTTTTGAATAGGCCTATAAATAGTCCAAAAGTAAAGATATAGATTTTGCACAACTTTTCTGTTGTCTACTTGCTTCCATATTCATCATTTCTAAACCCTATTGAGGATTTTTTTTCTCCACATGGTGCTGGAAAGTGCATGATCGTCGTCCCTATGTCAACATAACACTTCTCAAGGTAATGGAGGAGGCATGTGGAGACACTGACGCTGCCTCCATCCAAGGTTGGATACACAAGAGAGAACATAGCATGTGACGTGGATGAAGTATTGTGGCCGGACCCAGCAGGAGGACAGATGGAGCCTAGATACACCCAACCATCTCGCCCACACACACACCACGCACATGTTGGGTTTCCATGTTTTATGGGGACATTCCATTGGCGTAATGGTTTTTATACTGTACAAACTATATATTCTATCCCCCTTCACTAAACTTACCAATAGACCTACCCATGACAGAAAACATTCTGCTATTTAGATGTTCAGAAAACATATTTCTGTATGATTTACGTATTGCTTGTTTCCTCATGGGGACTTGCTGTAAAAAAAAATGTCCCCACAAAGTCAAAATGCACTAGTATATACTCCTGGGGACATTTGGTCATTATATTTGGTAATTTTTTCCTTTTCTTTTTTGGTCCAACTGCACATGGTTGATGTATTTCTTTTCTTTCGTACTGTGTAGTACTATATTCACAACCACAAATGCTTACAGTAAAAAAAAATAGTTTGGTTTCAATCTTGCTTTCATGCTTACCATTAATTTTTCAACATCTCTCTGCCAATTACTCTCAATCTTGTACAGAAATGTACATAGCAGCTTATGAAAGAAGAGCTGTGTGTGTGTGTGTGTACTTACATTTGTGTAGTCCTGCTGTAATCCTGATCTCTCCTCCATGATCCACACTAGAAAACACATACAGTGTCACATTCACACACAGACACAAGTAAACTTTTTAGATTTCTGAGGTAATTTCTAAATGTTCTATTAAAATTAATTAAAATGGTAGTGAATAATTTATGTGGGATTAGGTGGAAATGTCCTAACAGAATAAAAAGACGTGTTAATCATCGTGTTAAGAACAAATAAACCTCCTTTAGATGAAGCTGATTGGATACTGTGTTTTGCCCAACACCCCTTGAGGAAAGCTAGAAAGCAGACCTCACCTAATACAGTCCCTTTTTCAGTCACACTACATAAGTTGGGAAACTATTTTCCAATGAAGTCAGGGGGCAGCGCTGACAACAAGTTTCTGAGCATGTGTGAGTGTCGGTACTGGTTTGCGTTTGTAAGCTCCGTATAGCTTTTTGTAGATAATGATAAAGACTCATTGGGATTGGCATTTACAGATATTCTAAACTCTATTGGTGTTAGACAACACGTGTCAGGACCCACTCATTGTCGTAATCATACTTTAGATCTAATATTGTCACATGGAATCGATATTGATGCCGTTGAAATTCGGCAGCAGAGTGATGACATCTCAGATCATTATCTAGTCTTGTGTATACTACATTTAGTCAAGGCTGCTAAACTGCCTCCCTGCCATAAATATGGTAGAACCATCACTTCTACCACTAAGATTGCTTTATAAATAATCTTCCTGATCAGTTTCATCGCCTTAGCATACCAGACATGGAAGGCATGGCAGGACCTGTATTCAGCTCGCATTCATCAACATCAGCAGGTTAATTTGCTGATGTTGAGTGAGTATGGGTACGCGTCGACGCCTCCTACTGACGAGATGAGTGCAACTATCTTGTGATATAGGTAGGCTCCAACGCTCTATACACGGCAGCAGGTCAGGCGGGTGTTGCTTTACACACAATGTCTGTTTGTAAGCATATCAGTTAGACAGTTAGACCTGCTGAGATTGGCTTGGTAGGTTTCTTATATTTATTTCAGTTTCCATGTTTATGATGCGGACTAGTTCCATTAGGTTGGCTGGGACGATATATTATTAGGGTAGTACTTTGTTTATCCCCTTTTTTTTGATGTGTTGGCTTCAGATAATTAAGCCACCGTTCATGTGTAATCAGATGTTGGCTGTAACTAAGCCGCACTGTTAGCCACCTTTTGGTTTTTTAGCTTTCTCCTCTGGTAAATGCTAGAGTTTTGAGATTAACTTTCACTAACTTCAGTTAGATCTATGTTTAGCGTCGGCCTTACAGGCCACCCGGCATTGTGTGCTTTAGAGGCTGTTGTTTTCTTAGCCCCAGGCAGATCTATGCTTATGTGTTGGCCTTATAGGCCCACGGCTATAGCTGGCCTAGGCTAGAACTAGGGATTAGGCAGTCTGCTAGTAGCATTTACGCCCTTTTTACACTACCCCTGTTATGTGAGTGTAGTTTTCCTAGTTCTGGCCTCCTCTTATCAGAGTTGTCAGGCTAAGGCCCATTGTCCCTTCAATGTAGGTGCAATTAGATAGCAGCTAAGTAGCAGACTATTGCTAAGTCTATTGTTCTGTTCACTATGTGAATAGAAACTTTGTTGCTGTGGCCCTGCTTCCCCAGAACTATCTAGTGGTACTTTGACTTCAGTGTTTCCCCTGAACCCCTTGAACTATGTTCAAGCTTGAGTGATATAGTTGTAGCTTTTTATAAAAAGCTCCTGTTCCCTAGGGTTCAGTACAGATTGTATCTGTTTTTGGTGAGAGTTTCCGATGTGAAGTACCCACCCTGTATCTTTCAGGGTTGGATTAATAGTGCTCCATTGTTGTTCAAGGTTTTTGTGCTTAAAATACGTTAGTTCTGATTCCTGCCCTACACTTTGTGAGCTACTCTAATACTGCCACAGGCTAGCACCCATGTGTTCTGGAGTAGTAGGCCTGACTTTGGCCTCCTTTAGAGTATGGTAACGTAGTTTGTACTCCCCTTGCTGTAGGGTAAAAAAGTGTTTTTACTGAGTATATTGCCTGTTGGAATGTATAAGCTCAGGTTGAGTTTATAAAGCTGACCTCACTACATAGTTTGGTTTTTATATATGGCTCGCTTAGAGCTTGAACACTGCCACAAGCTGACGCTCGTGTTGTGTGAAGTAGAAGGCTCTGTTTGGGCCTCCTTCAGAGCACAATAGCTTGTTGTATTTCAAGGCTTGTTGGTAGATATTTCAGTTAGAGTTTGCTCACTTGGAAACTAGCACTGCCACAGGTTGACGTCCGTGTCATTCTGAAGTCGCAGGTCCTGTTTGGACCTCCTTCAGAGCATGATGGCATAAGTTTGTACTCCTCTTGCTTAAAGATTAAAAAGTGTTTCCCTTTCATGGGAACTCCCGCTGCGTCAAAACGCGGTGGGAACGCCTCTGCGTGATTGCGTCGTGAAGCACATGTGTAAACTGTCCAATAGCGTGACGGAACGTCATAGGCGGGTGACGTCACTGACCAGGAAACTATAAAGCATACCCGAGAACAGAGAACGCCAGCTTCTGTTGTCTTCAGCAAGCGCTCTGTGTATCTGTCTGTCATATTTACTGTTGTTTGTCCCATCATTAAAAAATATGACTCATATGGCGAATAAGCACTTCAGACCGTGTGCTTCTCCCTGCCCTCGCTTTATTACGAGTGGGGATTCACACGAGCTCTGCGTTATGTGCTTGGGAGTGGAGCATGCCCAAGCAGCCCTCGAGGGGGTTGCCTGTGAGCATTGTGACAAGCTTAATGTTAGAACGCTCCGCTCCCGCCGGGCGCTCTTTGAGGAGGGCGCTTTGGCTCGTGTTCCTCAAGGTTCGGGTCCCGCTGCTGCCGAGGCAGAGCGGCGGCTCAGATCTTGTGGTTCGCAGATGGATCTGGTGGAGGAGTTAGAGACGGGCTCCGCCCTTTCTCTGCCCTCACCTGCCAGATCCAGTGCCTTTTCTCTGGTGGAAGCACGCACTGGGGTTTCTTTCCCCGGGGTTGAGGCACCGGTACTTCAGATGTCTGACTCTGAGGAGGTGGACATTCTGAGTATTGATCAGGAGGATTCGCCACCTCAAACCCATGCTTATGAGGAGCTTATGGAGGTTATTACTCGGGCTGTTGCTAAATTAAATATCTCATGGCCAGCCGAGAAGCAAGAGGAAAGATCCAAGAGCCTCTTAGATGAGAGATTTTTGCCATCTAGATCTCAACCTCCACGTCAGGGATTGCCTTTTTTTTTTTGCCACACCACACCGAGGTGTCGAGGTCGTGGAATAATCCTGCTTCCTATCGTGTCCAGTCGTGTTCCTATAGTCCAGTTACGTTTAATTATAGTAATATTCTAGGACTCAAACAACATGGCTATGCGGCGATGCCCAAGGTTGAAGAGATGCTTGCGAGCTATCTTTCGCCTGAGGCAGCATCGTTGCTTAAATCCCCGACATTGCCCACCAAGCCATTAAGAACTACATCTGCGCTACTGGGCAAGGCGTACTCGGCAGCAGGTCAAGCCGCAGCATGCCTGCATCTCTCAGGTCACAGATTTGTCTCTCAGGGCTACGAAGGAGATGGCCAAGTCAGTCGGCCGGTCTATGGCAGCCCTAGTGGCCACTGAGAGGCATCTCTGGTTGAACCTCTCAGGAATTAAGGAGAAGGATAAGAGTTTTCTCCTGAATGCCCCGCTTGCGCCTTCTGGCCTATTCGGCGTAGCAGTCACCACTGTCGTCGAGAGGTTTCAGGAGGCAAAGAAGCAAGCGGCGGCATTTCAGAAAATCCCGATTTCAGGGAGCAGCCTCAGCCGAGTACCAGCTCCTCTCACAGAGCTATTCAGAAAGCTAGCGTCACCTCTCGGGCTCCCCCACAGAAGCAGGGTGGTTGGGGGTCTGGGTGGCGATCGCAGCCGAAGGCTCCGGAGAAGAAGGCAGATCTCAGTCATCATCTCTCAGAAGTCTTAGGCGAAGAAGCCCTGATGCCGGTGGTGTCAGGCTTCTGAGGGTGGTCCCCTCTGGGGAGGAACGGAGTTCACCTCATTTCACGGTGCCCATTTCTCCTCAGTGCCCTCCTTGTGTGCTTCAGGGCGCAGACGCCTTCAGCGATCCTCCGAGGAGGATCGAGGAGCGTTCAGTTCAGTTGTTTCCTGCCGGTTCGCCGTTTCAGGGCACTGGGCTGATCGCATATACAACACCAGAGACCAGTCTCGAGAGACTGGTTCCCTTAGTAGATTTTCTGGCAGAATGGAAATGTCTGCCCAACATATCTCGATGGGTGCTGCGCATGGTAGAAGTGGGTTACAGAATACAGTTCAGGCTAAGGCCACCCAGCTTCAACGGGGTGCTACTTACGGTAGTCAACCCAGAGCAGTCTCTGGTTATGGAACAAGAAGTTATCCTTGATCCTTGCTCAATCAGAGAGTATGGTGGCTCTACATCGAGATGTAGTTCTTGCCCATATGAGAAGGTTGGGGTTCAGGCTCAACGGCAAAAAGAGTCTGCTCGTTCCAGCCCAGACGACCACCTTTTTAGGTGTAGTTTGGGACTCGAGGACAATGCAGGCTCATCTTTCTCCTGCTCGTATTGTTCAGTTCTCTCAGCTGTGAATGCAATAAAACTAGGCCAGTCACTCACTGTGAAACAGTTTCAGAGACTGTTAGGTCTCATGGCAGCAGCGTCCAACGTGATACCTTTTGGCCTACTGTACATGAGACCCTTGCAGTGGTGGCTCAGGACCAGGGGGTTCTTCCCGAGGGGAAATCCTTTTCGCACAATCAAGGTCACGCGGCAATGCCTTCATGCCTTGGTCATGTGGAAAAAGCCTTGGTTCCTGTCCCAAGGGCCCGTGCTGGGAGTTCCTTGTCGTCGCGTAATGCTAACGACGGATGCTTCCCTCTCGGGTTGGGGCACGGGGTCTGTGGGAGGACCATCTTCTTTCCTGGCACATAAATCGGCTGGAAATGATGGCGGTGTTTCGAGCTCTCATACACTTCCTCCCAGACCTCACGTCTGTTGTTTCATATATAAATCATCAGGGGGGTCTGAGGTCACGTCCTCTATGCAAGCTGGCCCATCGGATCCTCCTGTGGGCTCAGGGGAAGCTGCTCTCGCTCAGGGCAGCCTACATTCCTGGGTCCCAGAATTGGGGGGTGGACATCCTGTCGAGACAGGGGCCAAGGCCCGGGGAGTGGAGGCTTCACCCCGAGGTGGTGGAGCTCCTGTGGCAAAGATTCGGTCGGGCAGAGGTAGACCTATTTGCATCTCAGGAGACGACACACTGTCAGCTGTGGTTCTCCTTCACTCATTCAGCTCCACTTGGACGATATTTCATCCTCACCCAGAGTTATGGAACCTGTGGGCGTGGCCCCTGAGGGGGCCTCACCTCATAGATTCAGGTCTCTCCACCGAGGTGGTTGAGACCATCCTCCAGTCCAGAGCTCCTTCCACTAGAAGATTATATTCTGTTAAGTGGAAAATCTTTTCTTCCTGGTGTAAAGGAAATAATTTGGACCCAGCCAGTTGTGCTGTTGGTTCTATTCTCGAGTTCTTGCAAGAACGTTTCTCCGCTGGTTTATTCCCTTCTACCTTGAAGGTTTATGTAGCAGCTATTTCTGCATATCATCTACCCATTGAGGGTACCACAGTGGGGAGAAATCCCTTGGTTACTCGATTTCTTCGTGGAACTTTGAGGCTGAGGCCTGCTCAGCGCACAAGAACACCGGCTTGGGACCTGGCTATTGTGCTTGAAGGTCTTACCCTGCACCCCTTTGAACCATTGGAAGAGGTTCACGAAAAATTCCTTACCCTAAAGACTATCTTTCTGCTGGCCATTTCGTCTCTCAAAAGAATTGGAGACTTACAGGCCCTTTCAGTTGCTCCATCATGTCTGGAGTTTGCTCCAGGCATGGTCAAAGCTTTTCTTCACCCGAGACCCGGTTATGTCCCTATGGTCCCTACTAATGTTGCGGGGCCTATCATGCTGCAGGCCTTTTGTCCTCCACCTTTTTCTAATTCTGATCAGGAACAACGTAATCTGCTCTGCCCAGTTAGGGCCTTAGATGCATATGTCCACAGAGCTGCCCTGTGGCGTAAATCAGACCAGCTGTTTGTTTGCTATGGCTCACCTAGAAAAGGTTACCTGGCATCTAAACAGAGTATGAGCAAGTGGGTGGTTGAGGCTATCTCACTTGCCTATGAATCTGCCGGGCAGCCATCCCCTTTGGCTGTCCGGGCTCATTCTACTAGGAGTATGGCTGCTTCCAAAGCTTTGGTCTCAGGAGTCTCCCTGTATGATATTTGCAATGCAGCAGGGTGGTCTTCTCATCATACTTTCATCAGGTTTTACAACCTAGATTTCGACTCTACTCCGGGGTCTTCTGTTCTCTCATCTTGATACACTCAGGCATTTGAGACTATGGCGTAGTGGGTATAGCGTTCCCACCGCGTTTTGACGCAGCGGGAGTTCCCATGAAAGGGAACGTCTCGGGTTACATATGTAACCCTGGTTCCCTGAATAAGGAACAAGACGCTGCGTCTCCCTGCCATACTCCCAGCATGCCTGAGAGCGCCTTGCTTCATCCAATCTCTGGTTCTCTGTTCTCGGGTATGCTTTATAGTTTCCTGGTCAGTGACGTCACCCGCCTATGACATTCCGTCACGCTATTGGACAGTTTACACATGTGCTTCACGACGCAATCACGCGGAGGTGTTCCCATCGCGTTTTTGGCCAAAAAATCATATCTTGGTTTTTTTTGGCTGAATGGTGATATATGGTAAATATCTCTCTTTTCTATTTGGAATTTTTTTAAACCTGTATTTGTTTAAAAATGTGTTGCCCTACAAACAACGTTCATATCAAAGGCTATGAAAAAAAATATAGTGAATGTAACCATGTAGGCTATGGGTAAATTCACACAATTCTAACACGGTAACATTACTAAAAACAAAATCTAAAAACAAAAACAATGCTTTTTAAAGCAGAAGTTCACTAAACTAAAAATAAATAAAAAACAAAAGCACAGACTAATACAAAGTTCTGTCATGAAACTCTAACTGCGCAGGCTTATAGGACACAGATGATTGGTTCCTGCTGTACTGGTAGCCAATAAGCGTGTGTGCTCAATCTTTAAATACATGGGTAGCATTTGCCTTAGCAGTGCAGCGCACTTCAGAAACCCTCCACCTTCCTCAGCTCCACCTGTATAGATCTGCTAGGGGGTAATTCATGCATGCTATATTGTACAGCAGCAGCATGTCTTACTTGCTCACAGCAGCGTGTCATGTGCGTATTGGCAGTAGCAAGTCCCGTACTTGCTCTGCAGCAGCAGCAATAATCATCAGCAGCAGCAGCAACAATCAGCAGCAGCAATAAAAGCAGCATCAGCGTAGCAGATCTATTCCGCCAAGACCAAACATATCAACATTGTCATACCCATTACCATGCCAAAAACAGTTATGACAGAAATTATATTCATTTTAATTACCAAATGACAAAACTTATTTTAATTTAATTACCACAATGGCAGTTACTGCTATAATATAAATATACACATACTTGTAGGTCTAAAATTCTACATATGGTACATTTAATTTTCGACAACAAATATTTTAGCAAAAATTTATATTTTAGTCAGAATTATTAAGCTCCATCTGTGCATGGCGGAACTCATTTATTGCATTAAACAGCGTATAGCAATTATATGTCTGTTTTGAGTATCTGTCAGCACATTTACATTATCTGTCAGAGCATCTGATGGGCAAGATTACACAAGTTAACTATATCTTATCAGTTATTTTAAAGCCCTTGATATAAAGCGTGTCTCATGTTTAGGACAAACTGGATTTTGCACTTTCCGTGCAGCAGTCACTCTGCGTCTTCCACTGTTTTTGTAGATGTGCTCGTATCAAATTGCTATAAACAGTATTGCCACATTCCATATCGTATATAAAAATGTATCAATATATCAAACAAACTCGATATACTGCCCAGCCCTAGTAGTATCCTTTCAATCTTTAAGGGTATTCAAAGCTGGTCAACACAGTGAATCAATGCCTTTTGTCTCTATGAAGTGAAGCTTCATCTTAAGCGTTACCCCGGTGATGCATTGCTCTTCTGTTGAGTCTTGTATAAAGTGGCGCACATAATTGCATACACTTTATATTTGAACTTGTTATGAAAACTTTCCGCCTAATTCACAACATGTGCATACGCACAAGAATGTGTTCTTTACCTCATTCTAATATTGATAAATTCAGAGTATTCTAAATGAGTGACTGTGTGCCCGAGGTAAGTAATTTACATAAAACACATCCAAACCATGTCGTTACTCTCAGCAAATATGATGCTCTCTAAAGATATATATATTATGATTTGTTTGTGAAAATGTTCATATGCATATTTCACACACAAATTTTTGCGTACGCATGCTTAGTGAATGAGACCTTAAGATCTATGGGAAAAAAATTGCACACCTTAGAACGTTAGTCAGCCAATCAGATTCAAGCATTGAATGTCTCTGCAGTATAACTAAAGCTAAGCTTGTTACAAAACTCCTCCATCTTGACATACTTGAGTTTGTCCAGTCTGTAGTTTGGATGGTTGAGTTTACTGGAGAGCTGCTTGATTCCTGAATCTCCTGGGTGATTGTAGCTCAGATCCAGCTCTTTCAGGTGTGAGGGGTTCGAACTCAGAGCCGAAGACACATAACCACACCCTTCCTCTGTCACCATACAGCCAGACAACCTACAAACACACACAGCAACAGCAAACATGACATTAGTTTGACAATCAGATCAGTCACTATCACACTGATCTGTGCAGTTTGCATTTGCAGGTATTTTCTGTAGATTCAGTCACAAAATTAACAAGTGTCTGTGGAAATGTACTAGAGTAAAAGTATTGATTTACTTTTATTAATATAATGAAGTCAACAAACACATTTATACTTATTTGCATTATAGAAAATGTTTTTCAAACATTTACATCTATTTCAGCCATTCAGGGGGTATTATTTATTTCTAACCATTTAAAAAAACTTAAATAACCCCCAGTAATTTCCATTGTCTACTTTTTTCAAATTTCATAGTTTTGAATTTGACAAAAAAACATTAACAAAGTCCTTTTAAGAGTGCATATTATAAAATAAATTATTTAAAAATAGTTCAAATTTATGGAGCCCCACACATGACATGCAGGAAAAAAGTTTGTTCCCTAGATTTGCTAAATCGTGCACATTAATAACAAATTAATAAGTCGTGGCTCAATGCTGGTGACTTGGATTCATTAGCAGATTTATCTTCAGTGGATTGTTATTATTTAAATTCTCCCAGATTAGTGGGCCATGGCAGAGGCTTGGCAACAGTTTTTAAATTTTTTTTTTTTTTTTTTTTTTTACATTTGAACGTTTTCTACATTTTAAATGTAGACTTGCCTTCCACTCAATACTGTACATTTTAATAGCAATTTTTGACAATTCAACTATCCAGCCCAGTGACTTGTGCCCTTATTTATAGATAACCAAAATATAATAAGGACTTTATTCATGAATTCGGGACTTTTCTGTCTAATATAGTTCCTACCATGGATAAATTACTAGCTCTAAGCAATTTTAATATCCATGTCTATTGCCCTTCCCATCACTTGGTGAGGGAATTTGTGCAACTCATTGATTCAATTGAACTCCTTAAACATACCAAAGTCTGATGTTTTACCATGAAAGAGGAAGCTGTTGTAACTCAGGCGTACAATGTCCGATCTGCCTCAAACTTCACATGTGAGATAAGAGTCCTGGCCTGAAGACATCTACATGCTAATATTCAGTTAGTCATAGCGCCACCTGCTGACAACAGGAAATGGCATGCTTTGCACTGTAATTCACTCCCAGAAACACATTTCAATATGCCACAAAGTACCAAACATACTAGAAACACGTTAAATCATGCAACACTTGGCTAAGTGCTAAGGTTTGCGATTAACACTACGAAACGGGAAACATCTACATGGCAATATTTAGTTACAGTCAAAGTGCCACCTGTTGGCAGCAGGAAGTGTGGCACTTTGAAATGACTTTGCCATAATTCTCCTGTATTTACTCGCTTACATGCATGTCGCCCACTGTTCACTGTTTTCCTAACGCCAACGGGTGGTTGTGAGCCCGGGTACGAGGGCCCTTTCATTGCTGATTGCAGCTTTAATTTAGTTTGTATTTGCTTTGTTTGGTGTTTTTGTATTTTTGTTCAATATGGTTTAACTTTGTTTAGTGTGACTTTGCTTTATCTATATTTCTTTGCTCTGCTTGACCTTGCTGTTTTTTATTTCGTATTTTTTTGTTTCTTGTTTACATTATTGGAATATGTTTATATGAAATTCGGAGTGCAGTGTATTCACGCTTGATCTTATTGTGTGAGTGTGTGTGTGTGTATGTTTTGTGTCTTCCATGTTTGTATAATCTAACCCGGTACAGTATCCATGTCTCAGGCCTCTGTCTTTGAAACCACATTCGTGTGTGCCCTTTGTAGGTGTTCAATTCAGAATTATTTTTCCCTGTTTGACAGGGTGGCGTAGTCAGCTGAATTGAGTTTCCCTTTCTGATTATTTTTAGCTCGCCACACATACACAGAATCCTTAGCAAGGACTGTTTTGGAAGCACCATCACATAGCCACAACACAGAGGAAATTCATACAAATTATTGCATTGCTTACTTGATATCGCAGCCTGTTAAATAATTAAAATAAAATACAATCAACCAAACATATAAAATGTTACACTGCTCAATTCAATTCTGTAATACAATCTGCTGTTTACCACCCGTGACTGTGCTGTTATGTGAATGATGATGTCGATACTGCGAGTGCTTATGGTCGGTGCCAACCCAACACTTCATCATAACATTTCCATTCAATTTCGATCGTCAACCATAACTCCTTTCAGGACAGCCAGGAACCTTGGAGTGGTAATGGATGATTGTTTAAACTTAACAGATTATATTGCTACAATGGCCCGGTCTTGCAGATTTGCCTTGTACAACATTAGGAAGATTAGACCCTTCCTATCGGAGCATTCTACACAAATTCTTGTCCAAGCTCTTGTTCTATTCAGACTGGACTATTGTAATGCTCTCCAGCATGCACTGACAAGCCCCTACAACTAATCCAGAATGCTGCAGCAAGACTGGTCTTTAATGAACCGAAGAGAGCGCATGTCACACCTCTCTCTTCATCAGTTTGCATTGGCTGCCAATTGATGCTTGCATCCAATTCAAGGCTGTAATGTTTGCCTACAGAACAACCACTGGCTCTGCACCACTATACCTAAACTCACTATTTCAGACTTATGCGCCCTCCAGAAGCTTGTGTTCTGCAAGTGAACAGCGTCTTGTGGTGCCATCCCAAAGGGGCACAAAATCACTCTCACGGACCTTCTCCTGGTCTGTTCCTGGTTGGTGGAATGACCTACCACGCTCTATCTGAGCAGCTGAGTCTTTAGCCATTTTCAAAAACCTGAACATGAACATATAGTCAATCAAAGGGCAATGACTGTCAACTAACAGTTGATGGCATTACGAAAACTGCATTACTTGTCATGTTTCAGTTCTACCTGAAGAATATATGAAATCCATAGTTTTTAAAATTCAGTTTCCTTTTACTGCGGTAAAAGTAGAATGCTTACATTTGCTGGTCATATAATTAGAATATCATCAAAAAGTTGATTTATTTCACTAATTCCATTCAAAAAGTGAAACTTGTATATTATATTCTGTGCGTAGTGGTTCTTGAAGCACTGACTCCAGCTGCAGTCCGCTCTTTGTGAATCTCCCCCACATTTTTGAATGGGTTTTGTTTCCCAATCCTCTCCCATTTGAGAAAATAAACATTTGAAATATATCAGTCTTTGTGTAATGAATGAATATAATATACAAGTTTCACGTTTTGAATGGAATTAGTGAAATAAATCAACTTTTTGATGATATTCTAATTATATGACCAGCACCTGTAGATGTAAGCCACTCTACATTTTTGGTTGAGTGTTGAATGTGTGCATTCTTGGCAACATGGCAACTATATAAAAGTGAATGAGGTATTACTTTATAGAATGTGGTTGGTTGAAATCTCTTTCTGGGGGAGGTGTGTGTTGTTGATGGTGCACCATAGAGGGTGGGATGGTGTCCCCTTGGTAGCTAGTGCCCTGTGCAGACCACATATTCTGCATATATGGAACAGTGGTAGTGGAATCGTTGTAGTAAAATAGTTGTAGTGTGAAGCTTTTACTGAAATGAAAACATGAAATTGCTGCCATTGATCAATAATAAATCCAACATACATGGCCATGGTTATTATGGAAGCTTTTTTTCCGCCACAGAATAAAAAAAGCATAAAAGGTAATTGTGACTTTTTATCTCAATTCAATTTATTTTGCAATTATGAGTTTACATTTCACAATTCTGACTTTTTTTCCCCCCTCAGAATTGTGATATATAAACTATAGGAATTGAGAGAAAAAAAGTCAGAATTGTGAAGTAAAAACACAATTAACTTTTTTATTTTCTATTCATGGCAGAAAAAAAGCTTTCATAGGTTCTACATGTGTGACGGGGAAAACCATAGGGAAGCACAATCCAGCACACATTCTTCTTCCTCCTCTACCTCTTCTACTCCCTTGTCCTGATCCATTATCTCCTCCTTCATCTATTCCTCTCCCTCACCTAGACATTTTTTTTTTCTCTGCTGTTGTTCTTCATCCACAATGAACAAATCCAATTCAAAGAGTCCTATTTTACTGTATGTCCATGTAATGGAAAGAAATTCAACACCTGACTATGCCTCCAACTGAGATTAGAATCTGCTATTTCTCAATATTTCTGTGATCTGCCAATTAAAAATGCTTATCAATTGTTTCAGTATGTTTTATATATTTTTTCAATATTTTTGAGCTGCTGTTGTTGCAAAAGTATAGGTTTTATACTATATTTAATGATTGAAACATTGGGTCTTCATTTCTGACTTGCTGTGTTTAAGCATTTGCAAATAAGATGAGAAAGATCCATGATTTTGGTATGGGGTAAGCTTATATGAAAAGAAAATGTAAGCATTTTAGAAACGTGTTAATTGACTGCATTTTGTGTGAAAACGACAAGAATTGTGTTAATGGTATGGTCATAACAGATGGATATTCTGCTAAATGTGTTTAGAGTTTTGAAAAATGTGACTACAGATTGGACAAAAGTATGTCAGCAATGGAAAAAACTGTAATATTTCTCTTATGATCAGGGGTGTCGACTACATAATCGGTGTCACTTAGTTTCTCTTTAATCTTATAAGGTCCAGTAAATTTAGCTCGAAGCACTGAACCAGCAAGTAAAACGAGAACTTTGTCTCCAATTTGGAAACAGCGCTGTACAGCTTTTTGATCATACAGAGTTTTCATTTGAACTTGCACCAAATCAAGCAAGCATTTTGCCTGCTTCCAGTGTTTATGCAGTCATTCACAAAATGAGCTAATATAATCTAGGACGTTCGTAGAGGGAGACGGACAGTCGAAAGAAAGAATTTGTAAAATCGTCAATGGACCACGCACAGTGTGTCCAAAGATCAACTCCGAAGGACTAAATCTGAGGGAAGCTTGAGTCATGGTACGAATTGCAAATAACAAGAGTAGGATCTCTTCATCCCATTCTTTCTGTTGTTCAGCACAAAAAGTTTGGAGCATGGACTTGAGAGTTCTATGAAATCGTTTGATGGCACCTTGTGACTGAGGATGATATGCGCTAGATACTTGATGTTTAGTTTTTTTATTACTTTGGCGAACACTTTGGACATAAAATTAGTTCCTTGATCAGAATGAATGTATTTCAGCACTCCAAAAATGGTACAGAATTGAATGATCACTTGCGTTCCATTAAAGCTCATACAATTGTCAGTGTTATCGCTTCAGGATACCCGGGGTGCTTCTCAATATCCCTCCTCATTTCCTCACTCCTCCGTCCTCTATTCTATGACCCAGAAACCAATTGAACTCAGCCATCTTGAAGGGCATCTTGATTCTCTAATTGCACCATGAGGAGGTGAGGAACGAGGAGTGAGGAAGCTTCCTGAGGAGTCATGAGCGAGGATACACAGGTATATCCTTTGCGGAAGTCTTTCTTGTCGAGAAACCTGACGCACGTATACATTCTCCTCCCCCGTCACATCTGTCAACAATAAGTTAAGTGTATGCTTTGCTTTTACATATCACATTTCAATGGGGCATCTTGCTTTAGTAATATTAATAATATTTTTTTTCAATAACCAAACTTTAACAACATATGGGTAGATCCCTCGAGTGCAGCTGATGAAACTTTGACGCTGAAAGTGACGCTAAAGGAAGCGAGGATATCATTTCACTTGATTCAATTTCCAGATTTAGTTCTGGGTAATGGCCCAACATAATCAATCAAAATACGCTCGAATGGTTCGCCAAGCACTGGTATTGGCTTCAATGACTTTGAAAATGTTTTCTGCGCCCCTGCACAGAGTCTTTGAATTTATGAGCCTGAGCTTGTGTCTTCAGGAAACTCTTCCTGTAATGCATCTTGATCGTGCGCATCAGGAACATCTATCACTTCAGGTAAACAGAAAACTTTCACCTGCCAGATCATTTCCTAGTATGAGCGATACACCTTTAACAGGTAATTTAGATCGAACTGCCAGTTTAACTTTCCCTGAAGTAATTCCAGAGTGCAAATAGACATTGTGCAAAGTAACTTAAGGTCAATACAAAGCATCATCAGCTGCACTCGAGGGATCTACCCATATGTTGTTAGTTTGGTTATTTAAAAAAAAAAAAAAAAATTATAATTATTAATAAAGCAAGATGTCCCATTGAAATATGTGAGATGTAAAGTTTATTTAAACTGAAAAAGTAAAGCATACACTTAAATCCGTTTTGTTTCAGAGCCTGCTTCATTAAGTGACATGACAATCAAAAATAAACGGACAATCGTGCTCGGTTCAAGGCAACCGTGCCTAGTGTGAATACACCCTAAGTAAATGCAATTTTCTCTGGTAAAACATATTTCTTCCTGCAAATGTTGTTTTGTCTTTTGTTCTGGGATTTCATTGAGAGCACGTCAAAATTGAATGATCGTTTATTGTGATAGCATTGTGTTAATTTTATGGAAAACAATTTACCCCAGTATCTGCAACTGACAGTTTAGACTCTTCAGTCCATCAGAAAGAAGCTTCACTCCAGAATCCTTCAGGTCATTGTTACTCAGGTCCAGCTCTCTCAGGACAGAGTTTGAGGATTGTAGAGCTGAAAACAAATTCTCACACGAATGAGCGGTGAGATTACATAATTGTAGCCTGTGTAGAGAACAAAACAAACAGCAATATGAATGCGTATTAGATAGGGTTTATAATCTAAAGCACAGGTGACTTGCAAAATTTTTGAATGTGTAATTTAGCTGAGGCAAAGCTAAAGCCATCAGTTGTATTCAGTGATTACTGAATTTAAGAATGAATTTACAAAACAATTTAAGGCTATAAAAGAAAATTAAATTTAAAAGTGTAAAATTGTTCAGTAATTCAACTCTTCAAACCAGGGCGGTTTACCAAATCTGGATTACCAGTGCTCTGAAAGGAACTACATATCATAATGTAGGCTACTAGTTATATAAAGAACAACAGGAAAAATAGTCATCATGGGGTTACTTGAAGGTTACTTTAACATAGTTACATTTTCAAGTCCAATGACTGATATTCTGTTGTGCACTACCAACCCTGTGATACTACAGCATTATTGTGATAATCAGGAAAACCAAACAATGCTAAAAACATGCAAAGCGCAGAGGTTAACTACTGTATTATTTAGACACAAAGACATCAACAAACAGCACATGAAACTCATCGATGGTAACAATCAATTAAAAGCTTTATGCTGCAGTGCATGCTGGGTAACAGCATAGTACAAAACTCATTCATGGCCCTCAGCATACACTGCATCAATAATAAATTATGAAGCTGAATTCTATTACTATTTTCTGCTTTTATTTTTGCTGTCTTTTTGTGACTTTTTAGCAGCTTTTGTGATGTTCAGTTGATCTGTTTTTCTGAATATTTCATTGATTGTGTGCAGAGTGTTCATATCTAAATGTGTAATGTTTAAATTTATTTTTTTTTTTTTATTTTTTTTTTTACAAACGATGATGTTGCGTCTTTGAAAGACAAGCTGTAGTCACCTTGTCTCATTTTTAATGCAAACTAATATTTTTTTATCACAACTGATTTTCACATTAAATACCACTACCACTCTTCTGTTTGCTTAATCATCAAACTACAAAACAGCACATGCTAAATTCATAAATGTGATTGTTGTCAGTGTGTCTTACTGAGCTGATCTGGATTCTTTAACCACAGGCATCAGATTTTGGAGAACTTCATCTGCTGTATTTTGTGCTCCAGTAAACTGTTTTAGATCAAAATCGATCTTCTGTTCTAATGTCAGCAACACATAAACCAGAGCTGACCACTGTGAAGGGGAGAGTTTGGTTCGCCCTATTTTTCCAGATTTCAGATAACGCTGGATCTCCTGCATCAGTGAATCGTCACCCATTTCATTCAGACAGTGGAACAGATTGATGGATCTTTCTGGAGATTGATTCTGCCTGATCTTCTGTTTGATATACTGAACCGTTTCCTCTTTGTTGTAAGAGCAGCTTCCTGTCTGTGTCAGTAGTTCTTGTAAAAGAGTCTGATTGGACTCCAATGAGAGACCCAGAAGGAAACGCAGGAAAAGGTCCAGATGTCCATTCTTACTCTGTAAAGCCTCATCCACAGCTCTCTGATGCAGCTCAGATAATGAATTATTTTGGAACAAGTACAAAATCGTAGACATCAGACTTTGTTTGTTTTGGTTAAACACATATCTCTTCTCAATTGTAAAGGAGTGGTGCGCATATAGAGCTGCTAAATGTTCCTGAATGCTTAGATGAACAAAGCAGAAGACTTTCCCCTGATACAAGCCTAACTCCTCTCTGAAGATCTGAGTGCACAATCCTGAGTACACTGATGCTTCTGTCACATCAATGCCACACTCTCTTAGGTCTTCCTCATAGAAGATCAGGTTGCCTTTCACAAGCTGCTGGAAAGCCAGTTTCCCCAGTTTGAGAATCATGTCTTCATCTTTCACTTTCTTCTCATAGTCCTTCTCATGTTTGATGTTGGTCTGAATGATCATGAAGTGTGTGTACATTTGAGTGAGAGTCTTGGGAATCTTTCTTCTCTTTGCTTTATTCATCATCTTTAGAACAGTGGCTGAGATCCAGCAGAACACTGGAATGTGGCACATGATGTGGAGGCTCCTTGATGACTTCAGGTGTGTGATGATTGTATTGGCCAGACTCTGATCACTGATTCTCTTCCTGAAGTATTCCTCCTTCTGTGGGTCACTGAAGCCTCGTACCTCGGTCACTCGATGGACACACTCAAAGGGGATGAGATCGGCTGCTGCTGGTCTGGAGGTGATCCAGATGAGAGCAGAGGGAAGCAGATTCCCTGCAATGAGGTTCATCAGCAGCACATCCACTGAGGCTGATTCAGATATATTACACAGTTTCACTTTGCTCTTAAAGTTCAGAGACAGACGACACTCATCCAGACCATCAAAGATGAACAACACTTTATATTCATCACTGGATATTTTAATTTCTTTTGTTTCAGGGGAAAAGATATGAAGAAGATCTGAAAGACTGAGTGTTTTGTCCTTCATCAAGTTGAGCTCTCTGAAAGGAAGTGGAAATATGAGCTGGACATCCTGATTCTCTTTCCCTTCAGCCCAGTCTACAATGAACTTCTGCACAGAGACTGTTTTTCCAATGCCAGCGACTCCCTTTGTCAGCACAGTTCTGATGGGTTTGTCTTGTCCAGGTGAAGGTCGAAAGATGTCACTGCATTTGATTGGTGTGCCTTCTGTTGTTGCTCTCCTGGACTGTGTCTCAATCTGTCTCACCTCATGCTCATTATTGATCTCTCCACTTTCACTCTCTGTGATGTAGAGCTCTGTGTAGATCTCATTCAGAAGTGTTGGCTTTCCCTGCTTTGCTGTTCCTTCACACAGACACAGAAAGTTCATCCTCAGGTTTGATCTAAATGTGTTGAGTCTGCAGGCTTTATGGCTGTAAAGTAAAAATCCAAATTATTACATGGGTTAATAAGCACAATGCCTAGTTCTGTGTCATATATTCAAATTCAAATGTCTGTTATAGAAATGTTTTGGGGATCAGGCTGTGTATCTCCAAACTTTAAAAGTACTGACCGATCAATAGACACATCGCTCTTCATAGACTCTGGTTCTGATCTCTTCTGATGAACTAGACTAAAACAGATGTAGATATATGTGAATTCTTCAAATTACTGTATTCAACAACTCAATTTGGTAACGCTTTAGATTACAGCCCATAAAGTACTGCATAATTACAATGAATTTACAGCGTAACTTTCGATAATTATAGTGTACCTATAAAGTAAGTACGTGTAAGTATAGGGGAACAGTCTTGAGAATAAAGGGGTAACAACCAGGAAAATAACAAATTATTTATACTGTAAGTATTTTAGAACTAAGGGGTACTTATACTATTATGATAGACAACAATCTTACGTTTGGGAGCAATTTAGAGAGAAAGTGCACTGATTAAGTTGTTTCAAGGCAAGTAGAAAGAACTATTGCAATCTTTTTTAATACATGGGGAAATATACTTTTGTTTCATGTAGTTACAGGGTAAGTATGACATTGCGGGCCGTAAATTAAAGTGGTGCTTGAAACAACTTAATCATTTCGCTTTCTCGCTAAATTGCTCCCAAACGTAAGATTGTTGTCTATCATAATAGTATAAGTACCCCTTAGTTCTAAAATACTTACAGTATAAATAATTTGTTATTTTCCTGGTTGTTATCCCTTTATTCCCAAGACTTTACATATTGTTCCCCTACACTTACACATACTTACTTTATAGATAGTACACTATAATTATGGAAAGTTACGCTGTAAATCCGTTGTAATTACGCAGTACTTTCCGGGCTGTAATCTAAAGCGTTACCCTCAATGCTTTATTTATCATTAAAGAAATAACTTTAAAGTGTGTTACATTATAAAGTAAAGATAAAAATACCCACAAAGAAAGCACAAGAATGTCCCATCTCTCGTAGAAAATGCATGATAATATTGAATGCCATACTATAATCATGTTTTTATAGAAATGTCATACCTGAGGCCAGTCTGTGTATCTCCACTCTTAAACTCTATTGGCTGACCCATAGACGCATCGCTCTTCATAGACACACAGCTGGACTCTGGTTCTGAACTCTTCTGATGAACTGAGCTAAAACAGAGCATCCTTTATGATTACAATCATCTTAATAAATGTTAAACGTAAAAAAAAAAAACATACAGAAAAATACGTGTTTTTTTTTTGTTTTTTTCTGTAGACAGTCATTTCCACTATAACATAAAAGGATATTTAATGAGTTACTCAACATACCTGTGTTCTGGAAAATAATCTTCATTTCTGGATGTTTGTGTGTCATTCATGATGGATCTGAACAGTTTGATCTCCACCACTGACTCTAGACGGAAGTGACAATCACAAAAACTAAAGTAATCAAACAGCTTTTATAACTCTGCTGAATGGATCTTGAGCTGGAAAAAAATAGATCATGATCACTAAAATACATAAAGGTAGACACATGTAAACACAAATACTTTTGCAGAATCACAGTCAGCATGAAACACAAGAAACTTTGTTCATTTTTTTAGGATGTAAAATATACATACCGATTCACAGAAATTCTACAGCTTTTCCATCGAGTAGCTACACAAATTCCTACCTAAACTTTTATAAATCGACTCAATTACAGTTTTAAAGACATTCTGTCTGGTAAATAATCAGTTCTGTCTGTTTAAAATGGTGAAACATCAGCTCTGAAGATTTACTTTCATTTCATTTATGACACGAGGTGGATGTCATGGGTTGCCAGATCCTGTAAAAATGTCCAGCACGAAACAGACTCAAAACCTGCCAAAAGAAATGAAAACTAGCTCAATTTCAGTGTTGCAAAGTCTGTGGTTTTACTGTGGAATGGGGATAATGTTAAGCTAATGCTGAGGTCTTGATTTTTTTTCCTCCTGAAGGTTAAAGGTCGCTCTATTTTTTTTTTTTAATTTATTTTATTTTTTTTTTGATTGGCCATTGAGTTAGTTTTGTGGTACAGACCTGGCAACCCTACTAAATTTTCAATCACAGTTGACAGCTGCAGGATTTACAAACAGCCTTAAACAAACATTTTTAATCATTCTGTTTAAAATTTATTTGGATAATATAATAATAGTGATGGATGGATGATTTTTTATCTTTATTAGTTTATATGTACATATGTGCATATTTAATTACTTAACCCTAAAGGGTCCTTTGGGACAAATTTGGGACAAATCGTTTCCTTTTTTTTTTTTTTTTTTTTAAATACTTTCCTTAATCAGAGCGGTAACAGGTGGGCCAAGTGTCATTAAAACAACTAGGAGCATAACACAAAAACAGTGCTTGCATCCACTAGGATGAACTCAACCCCACCAGCACATGTATTATGGAGTTCTTCCATGTCCTGAACCAACGGCCAACCTGCAATCATGTTTCACGTTCAAACTGCGATCTGCGTGTCCAGGGTCTGCCATTGCCCACTGCACCGGATCATACATGACCTGAGAAAAGAGCCTTTTCAGAGTAACTCTATTGCTCCAATTGATTGAACATTATCACTGGTCAAAATGTTTAACAATAAAAGCATTACAGAGAAAGAAGTTTAATCACTTCACTTCTCCATAGCCCATAAAATCTACCTTTAGATGTGACCTGGACTTTTAACAACAACATGCATAAAGGAATCTCATTTCTCCAAATATAACTAACTACACTTGCTCCTTACCAACCCACTCTTCAAAAACATGTTTATCTACTTTGGGATATTGTCACAAATTACACAAAGTGAGGGTATATGTTAAAACCTATTTAAAAAGGATCTCTATCAGAGTTCATCTGCTTTACTAGCAATTTTAATAGTAAGGGTTTAAAGAAAGCAACAAGAACATAAAAAAGCAGCAACATATAAAGGAGAACGAAGCCTAAATAGCCTAATAAGTAACTTGAAGGCCTCCATGCTTTAATGTCTTGATTGACATTGTCAAAGTTTTAAAAGAATTAGAATACCAAATCCTGACTGGACAAGAGGAGGAGCTGGGGATGGAGGAGGGTAAATGAGCTCTGGAGAACACGATAGCAGCTGATAATACTGAGGAGCTATATATATGTATGCTGTGATAGACGTCGTATTCCTATAGGTAGACGTGATCAGCTGACAGTCTTAAGTGTCATTTTCTTTAGTATAACATATGTTTTGGAAAACTTACATGGAGCTAGTAGGTTCAATCCAAGTCTTCTTATGGGACATGATCAGCCGCTTTAAATGACTAACATATTAATTTAAGTGTTTATTCACATAAATATTGCTTAAATTACATATGTAGCGCATCCTATCTGTATTAACAAATAATGTGTCTAATTTTATAATGGTAAAACCTGGGTCGCTGCGGTGAAACACTTTTCAGTTTCCCTTAGAGTTATTATATCAAAGACTTTATATATTATATAGACATATAGATATTTCGATAGATAAGGGAAATCGTGCCTTAAGTCTCATACTTAAGAGAAAAACTTGAGGTTCTCTACACAGCTGGGCACTGGAGAAGTTGCATACAGTCTCGATGACAGGCAAATGTTCTAATTCAGTAGAAAAATCGCTCCTCTTTATGATGTAAGGATCATGTCCAACATGTGATTTTCTGTTTATACCTTTCTTGTAATAGTGTCAAAACCAGTACATTAAGGACATTCTTAAAGACATTCACTTCCTGTCCTTCATCTGAATTTACCTGTGTCACGTAACCAGCAAAATATCGTAGCGCATTCCACGGACGAGAATTCATCAACCACATTTTCTAACATTTCCTTAAATGTTGTCAACTGCTTTCAATTGAAAGTAGCTAAAACTGGTAGCTAAATGTCACTATAGATCATAATGGCAAATTCATTGATCTATATAAATATGAATATAGATCAGTGGGCAAAATAAGAATTTAGATAAGATTTATCCAAGAAGTTGATAGATTTGTCCCTAAACTTTTGAACAAAAGTTTCAAAATGTCACTAAATCTAGTGACAAAATTGTTAAATTGGCAACATTGCTTCACACGGGGCGTCGGCATCAACGCTTGCCGGAAGGCGTGTCTGAAGTTTGCGCTGAGGCGACCGTCATAGTGACAACAGCCAATCACATTACTTTCCGGTGTTGCATAAATTCTACTGGCTTGCGTCTGTGATCTGATTGGCTGACTCCTCCATTGGCGCTTGAAAAGTTGAGAAATCTTCAACTTCTACCGTGAGGAACGCGAGTGAAGTCCACCTACATTCATCTACTAACTCTCCTGACTGCTGTGTCAGACAAAATGGTGGATTCGGCATTATGACTGGTTAGATCGCCTGTCAATCAAACTCTAAATAACACAGTGTGCACCGTTTCATCAGATTTCTAAGGTAAATCATTTATAAACCTACGCCAAAACAGTTTTTACGCTAAAATAGGTTTATGTTTCTAATCAGTATATCAATGTAGACTTTATATGTTCAGCGCAATTTCAAAATAAAAGTTTAAACCCTCACTCTGAGTTTGTATGTTTTGATGTCCACATATTCTTGTTCAAGAAATTACAGTAGCTGTAGCATTTCTATGGTAAAGTGGCCAAATATGAAAGATTAAGTACATATTAGAATTAAATGTTGTTTGGCCAATATTAAACAAGGATTTGATCTGCTGTAAAGTGCAACAATCACCAGGCCGTTGGCGCCCTCTGCAGGCATTTGTTATAATACATAATGTACATAAGATGATTGTTTCAGTTGTGTATATTATGTATTTTAATAGCGTTGTTCTATAAAACAAACTAAAAAATTACTTGCTCTTGATACTTTATTTGAACCAAATATTACTGCCTCATTGTTATTATTATATATGTATTTTAAATCATTTTAAAGGGTCTTTGCTTAGGTCTATTTTTATTACCACAAAAATATCAGATTACTCGATTCATTTCATTTGTCTTATTCAAGATTATATATTATAACATTTCTATTAAGTACTGTTGTGGTATGAATAATAAAACGAATGTGTTGTGTTAAACTGCAAGCATGCGTAATCTTACAGACAACACATTCTCATTCTCTAAATTGTTTAACACGTGCAAGCAATGCATTAATGTAAAGTCCCAATGAAAAACAATAAAAAGACATTCCCAAAAGAAGTCTGTATGATGTGATGTTGATTGAAATTTTTATATATATAATTTTGCTTCTCATTTTTGTTATCGGTAATGATTTAACATTATATGACTTGATGAAATATGCAGTTATAAGTTGTAAAGTATATTGGCATCAATATGCCATCCCATAATACCTGAAACAATGTCACCATATTTTTTATGATGAATTCTTAGCAACCACCACAGTACACAAACATTTTTACAGTCACCATGAAATCAAAACTGATAATACTTGTTTTTGTTTTATGAAATATTGCAGTATTTATTAAAAATAATACATCTTTTTTATTTTAAAAAAGGGGGGAGATGAGAGCCATGGGAACGGAGTGATATAAGCGCCACGTTAGGCATTATATGTCCCATGGAGGAGCTCCAGAAGGATAAAAAGAGGACGACTGCTGCTTTTGTTTTGTTTTGCCGGTTCCATCCTCCTTCTTTTCTTCCCTGAGCCGAAACCCAGAAGGAAGGAGGAACGCACTGCCAAAGATCCCTCACCGCTGTGGGAAAGGGGGACTCACTGCCGGGTGCGCAGAGCCGGAGGAGTTGTCGCCGTCCACCAGGCAGCAGAGGAGTGTTGAGCCGTCCGCCGAGTGGTATCCGGCGCCACCACCAGGCATCATGGAGGAGTTCACCCAGCTGGTGGAAGACTGGATGGCAGTGCCTCTTGTGTCTCCTCACAAAAAAGTTACACAAAAGTGAGATAATTAGAGGACGTGATGTAACTCATCTTAAGTAGGTTTGAAGTCTTGTAATTTAAACTAATTCAACTGGAAATAGTTACTGAGGTTGCGGTCACATTTACGGCTGATTGTCGAAATTTTGCGGGGCAAAATTCAGTTATTTTAACATTGACAATGGACCTTTTTTGCCCGCAAAATGTAGTTAAAATATCCTACCGCTAATGTGAAAGTGTACTCTGAGAGTAAGAAAATGAAGGGAGCAGCAGCATACTTACAAGTCGCTCATTTTCATAGCAATCTTTTTTGAACACATATTTGAGTGCCACCTGTTCTCCAAGAGAAACAAAACCAGAAAGATTTTTTAGTGAGAATGGGTTACAATTAATGAATTATCTGTGCAGAGGTCACATGACTCTAGTAATGAACCTTGATGTAACTTTTAATAAATTTAAAGAGTACCAAACCCTTTTGTTAGCGAGGAAAGAAACAAACCTTTCGTGAATCAGACAATCGCGTTCCTTCTTGACCCAGAAGTCTACCAAGTTTATAGTCCTTGTTGATGTCTCCTGTAAAAATAAAAGAAAGATTATATATGTATGTATGTATGCATGTGTATATATATGAGCTATATAGTAAATGTACAGTATAAACCATAAAATGAAAGAAATGGACACATTATTGTGGTGTTATGGGGCCTCACACAACCAAAATCCACATCTTCATTAGGATAAGAAAGACAATGTCCAGAAGAAGACATTAATGTGGTAGTAAACTGACCTCTCTTTGCATTTGAACTTAAATTGATCATTTCATCCTCAGTTTTCCAAAAATAGCAAAGGAGCGCTGAGGTCCCCTTTAATAGTAATGGATGACACAGTTGGAGGAGTACTGTTGTTCGTGTTGATCTCCTCTTGCTCTTGTCTGGGAGCATCAACCTCCTGCACAGTGTTGAGGGTAGATACACAGCTGTGCCAACTGTACACTGAAGCGTTGCTGTTTTCTTCAGCCTCAGGAACATCTTCGTTAACCTTCTCCACAGCGCTGAAGGAAGACACATGGCTGTGCAGTGTAGTGGCACTGCTGTCTTCAGCTCTGTGCACATCTACTTTAACTACCCTCACACCGCTGAAGGGAGACACATGGCTGAACACTGAACTGTTAGAGTCACTGTCCTCTTCAGCTTTGTTCAGTGAATGAACAATGTTGTTCTTGCTGGGAGTGTTGATGCTCTGGGTGTTGTTCTTCTGTTCATCTTCACCATCAGAGCATCTCTGAGGTTTTTGGTTCCTGCAATTTCTGCACCGACCCTGTTGGGCTTCGATGGGCGTTTTCTTGGATTTCCTAGAAAAAGCCCATCTAAGAAGCCTCCCTCTCTTCTTCTTTTCTACTCTGTCAGGGACAGGCGTTGGTGACAAACATGCAGACGGATCTTGGACTGCAATGCAGCTGCGAGATGTGCACTGCCCCATTGCGTCAGATGTCTCGCTGATGGTCTGTCACAAACTTTATCACAAATCGACTGAACTTTTATAGCACACAGATCAGTGAAAAACGACAAATCAAGTGATATGACACACGGACCGAGTGATATAACACAATTTGAGCGACGTTTCACCACAGATGTACTACAATACTAGTCAGATCGATTGAGACAGCAGAAAACAAATGAACTGAACTTCAGCCAGCGAGGAGTTCCTTATGAGACACTCGGGCTGTGACGTCACAAGCGCTGAGGCGTCGGCCGGTTGCCAAGGGATTTTTTCGAATGTTTTGTTCATGAGAATATGCAGATACCTGCTATTGTTTACACATAAAATAAATATATATTCATGAACTTTATCTTGAAACATTTCTTCTTTCACAAGCTTCATGTCACGATTACTACAACTTCAAACACGGAGCTCGACGATCATAATCGACTCGAGGTAAAAAGCGTACTGTCATTCACAAACATTACTGTTTAAAAGAAATAAAGTGTCATTGTTCAAAATTAGAAAGAATGATGGAAAACTTCGATATTTTGATGTTTTCACGAAGCTTGAAACGTCTTGCCCGAATTCAGCAATGTCGTAATTAATCTGATTTCAGCACGTTTATTGAATTATGTCAATCGAAATCTTGACATTTAATCTGAACATTTGTGAGATTTATTTTATTTGTTTTAATGTGTATAGCCTGCAATCCATGTATGTCTCGTGTTAGAACAGTATTACACATAGGCTTATTGTTTTTTAAGAATATAATTTTATTTCTATTATTATATTTTGTTTTAATAAACTGATTTCGGAGTTCCCGATCGGGTTATTTCGCTCTTTAAGGACCTGAAGAACTGAAGGAGCTGTCCGAACAAAAGGTGCTGAAAGAAATAAACTCTCTGTGACATGAAAAAAATACTGTATTTCATTTATAATGCTGGCAAATTCATGGACATATGTCATTTCAATGCGTTTCTGTAATTCAAAATCTGTTGGTGACTTAAAAAAAAAATGATTAAAAGCTATTATTTTTAAGTATAGCCTACAGTATTTCTGAAAATGAACATTTATATTTTGGTATTTATGTAAGTAAATGTCTACATCTGCCACTGCAAAAAAATCAAAATGAGCCTTCATGAATGAACAGACATATCAGCACACAGAGTAAACAGTAAATGTTCAGTTTGGTCTGTACGTAATAAAATAATGTAAAAATATATCAAATAATGCTATAAACATCAACAGTATAAAATGACATTAAACACCAAACTGATTACAAAACTAAAGAATTGTATATGGCATACAGAGACTTCTGAAGGTCTTTTTTTTTACTGTTTCCACTGAATTACACAGTTTTTACGCAGGCTACAAAATGTTATATTGTCTCAATGAACACTGAAAAAAAAAATAAATAAAAAAAAATAAAAAAAAATATATATATATATATGCTTAAATGTTTGAGTATCCCAGCAAATAGTTTTACTCAAATGGTGTAACAATATTTTAAGTAGTTTTTTAACAAATTACAGTTATTTCTACCTGAAAAAGTTTACCTAATTATAAAATGTAAGCTAATTTAGATTGATCATTTTTAGTTCTTGAAGTTTAAAATACCAAAGGCACTAATCAGTTAATTTACAATTAGTAATACATTACAATGAGTGGAAGAAACAACAGACAACTGGCGAGTATGCAAGCACTTCTTTATTAGACAAATGCAACTTAAAACATTTTCAACAATTTAATAGAAACGTCTGTATGATTTGTTCTAAAATTGTGTTAGTATGTTTAGTGTGCAATGGTGTGTTTGTCAATCATTAAAGGATTAGTTCACCCAAAAATGAAATTTCAGTCATTAATCACTCGCCCTCATGTCGTTCCACACCCGTAAGACTTTCGTTCATCTTCAGAACACAAATTAAGATATTTTTTCGTCCTGCTGCTCACATGAACAGCATCGGCTAATAATGAGCCGGCATGAACCTGGAAACGCTGGATGTAAACCGCGTAGGAGACTGACAGGGGAGAGACGAATTTGTTGAATAAAGTCGTTATTTTAGTTTTGTTTTTGCGCACAAAAAGTGTTCTTGTCTCTTCATAACATTACGGTTGAACCACTGCAGTCATGTTGACTTCAACAATGTCTTTAGTACCTTTCTGGACCTTGAATTATGGTTATTATGTTGCTTTTTATGGAGGATAAAAAAAAACTTTAATCAATTTAATAAAAAATATCTTAATTTGTGTTCTGGAGATGAACGAGGGTCTTACGTGTGTGGAAAAACATGAGGGTGAGTAATAAATGACAGAAATTTATTTTTTGTGTGAACTAACCCTTTAAGATGTAAGCTGTAGTGAGCCGTTAATAAAATAATGTCATTAATTACTCGCCCTCATGTCGTTCTACACCCGTTCATCGTCAGAACACAAATTAAGATATTTTTGATGAAATCCGATGGTTCAGAGAGGCCTGCATTGAGAGCAAAGCCATTGACACTCTCAAGGTCCATAAACCTACTAAAAACATATTTGAAACAGTTCATGTGAGTTCAGTGTTTCAATACTGATATTATAAAGCAACAAGAATACATTTTGTGCGCCAAAAATAAAAATAACGACTTTTCAACAATATATAATGATGGCCGATTTCAAAACACTGCTTCAGAGCTTTACGAATCGAATCAGTGAATCCGAGAGCCAAAATCGCATGATTTCAGCAGTTTAGCCGCTTGATTGGAGATCCGATTGGAGATGAAGTTGTTAATTCGCCTACGTGGTGCTAAACCAGATTGAGCTACCAAGCAATAAACATGCCGTTGAGGATTACACAATATTGTGCAGCGCCTGAACTCGACAGTAATGCGACAACATGTCAGTAACTGTTAAATCTAATGCCTGATCTGATATTAATGATTCATGTACAGTCAGATGATCTTTGTCTGTGTGTCAGTAAGACTAAACGTCAACTTGCGTTGTTTCTCTTAGTAGGATGAAAATAATCTGTTATGTAACGGTGATTAAATTATATAAAGAAAGCGAACAAAGAAAGCTCCCTTTGCAATCGTTGGAGCAGCGCGCGCTGAAGCTGTCAATCAAACACCGCGAGTTTATCAGAGACTGACGCGCAAAACTCCCGTTTTATTCAACAAATCTTTTAGCTATATCGCGTTTGCACTGTTAGTGAAGATGAAAGCATTTGTTAGGGTGCAGAAATTGAGTTGCGATGACGAGATCACTGCTTTCATGCGCTCAACATGTCTGTGATCGGCTACAGTGTTCATCACTGCAACCTTTCATGCCACGATCTGAATATAAAGCCACAGATCTAAATGTAATGCAGCACTTTTCACGATTAGTTAACCTTGAGAGCTGTAATAGTAAAAACGCGCTAAAAGAGAGAGTAATACTTGGATATTTAGATATGCAAAGATGTCAGCCAATCAGAGCAGTGGGCGTTTACACTGAAGTCTCACAGAGACACGCCCCTTAAAACAGAGCGTTCAAACCAGAGGCTGAAATCAGGGTAGGAAAAATGCCTTTTATTCATGAATTATGACAATTTTGGATGTAAAAAGCATACTAACATTATAAGTGCACCCCAGGAAACATTATAAAACAAGATGTTAACTTAACTACTTAATTCCTTATAGCTCATCTAATATAAGACAGACAGTGATTAATCACTGTATAATAATAATAATAATAATAATACAATATCTACACACAGAAAAATAGGGGTATAGTTTCTGTACCTAAAGGTACATTTGCCACGAAAGTACCTTGTAAGGTACAGAAAATGGTCCTTAAGGTGACAAATTTGAACCTTTGTTTTAATTTAAAGGTACAAAATTAGTTCTGACAGTAAAGGGTACATAATTGTACTTTTAACAAGCTTAAGGTACAGGCAAATTATGCAGCAAAGAGATCACAAAATCTTCATTCAAGAGAGATGTTTATTAAAGTAAAACGGGCTACTGGTAAATTTCCATCCAATTGTGAATGTCTATACAAGTTTCATGAATTACTCAGCTGGGATTTCAGCTAGTCTTTATATTGCATTGTTTTATGCTAATTATAACTTGAGATATTTACAGTATCATATCAGTGTAGGATGAGGATATCCAGGTCTATTCAAATACCAAGAATATGGCATCTTTTACACACTGGTAAATTGGCCTTTTCAAAAAATGCTGGTAAAATTTATTTTGTGTGAACATTTACCAAAAAAAAAAAAAGTCTTCCCTGACCTACAGTAATACTATTTATATAACTAGCCTCCTTAATACCCCTATACCTATTCAAATCCTATCAAAAAGCCCTGTTTCTCTTAAAAAATTCATAAGAATTCTGGTCTGATCCCTACATTTTGTGCTCACTAACCCTTTTAATGTGATGTCTTGTTCCCTTGTCTCCCTCAGCTTGTTCCTCATCACCTCTCTTTGTGTTTCATACCTACTACATCTCAAGACTACATGCTCTACTGACTCCTCTTCTTGACACCCTTGACCGGTTTCATGTTTCCCTATTATCTTAAGTGTTTTATTTAATAGACAGTGTCCCAATCTTAACCTAGTTAACACCATTTCTTCTCTCCGATTTCCACTACCAACTCTTGTCTCTTTAACCTGACTCTGGATTTGATATAAGTGCCTCCCTTTCTCCTCTCTATCCCACATTACTTGCCACTTTTGATTTATTTTCTCCCATATCACACTTTTAACCTCTGCTTTGCTGATACTTACTTGCATTCCTATGTTTCTTTTTAATAATGCCCTTTTTGCCATTTCATTTCCCCTTATCCCTACATGTCCTGGAACCTATATAAATTTTACATGTCTTCCTTGATTTACTATTCTTGTCACTGACTGTAGTACTTCAAGCAAAATATCTTGACGACTTTTTGAACAGAATGATCTTATACTCGCTAAAACTGATGACGAATCTGAGCATATCAAAACTTTGTCCAGTCCTGTCTTTTCCACCCATCTTAATGCAATTAACATTGCCAGCATTTCCACAGTATATACCCCTAACATATTAGATGTTCTTCTATTGATCCCTATTCCTTTTTTTGGTACCACCACCTCCAATCCTGTTACCTCTGACTCTGGTTTCTTAGCACCATCCGTATAAATCTGGATTTACTCGTTATACTTTTCCACAACTCGGTTTTTGAACACTCTTTCCAAATTAATATCCTCCTTTGGTCTAATACATACCAATCTACCACAGGCCAAACTAACTTCCACGGAGCAATCTCTGGAAAGACTACAGTAGAACTTATCCTCAAATTAAACACTTCTAGTTCTTTTGCTATATCGTTTCCAATCCGGCCAAAATTCTCTTTTAGATTTTTCCCATACTCCCAGCTGTCCTGCAATACTTCTTTAGTGGGATGTGAATTATGTCCTTGTAAGCCAGCCCAATAATTTGCCATCAACTGTTTCCTTCTTAATTCTAGCGGAAGTTCTCCCATTTCTACCTGTATGGCTGACACTGGTGTTGTTTTGAAAGCTCCACAACATATTCCCAAAGCCTGAGCCTGGACTACCTCTAACTTTTTTAACAGAGATTTAGCTGCTGATCCGAATATTATGCTTCCATAATCTAGAACTGATCGAATCAGTGCCACATATATTCTTTTCAGTGATAATCTACTTGCACCCCATTCTCTTCCCCTCAGACATCTCATTACATTTATTACTTTTTTGCACTTATCCTCCATTCTCTGAATATGTTCTGCAAATGTTAATCGTGAATCTAAATAAATACCTAAAAATGTAAAAGTTCCAACCCTCTCTAAGTCTCTTCCATACATTCTTAGCCTCACTCCCTCCTGAATTCTCTTTCTAGTAAAAAGGACTGACTGAGTCTTTTGACTGAGGATGAACTGAGGATGAAATGATCAATTTAAGTTCAAATGCAAAGAGAGGTCAGTTTACTACCACATTAATGTCTTCTTCTGGACATTGTCTTTCTTATCCTAATGAAGATGTGGATTTTGGTTGTGTGAGGCCCCATAACACCACAATAATGTGTCCATTTCTTTCATTTTATGGTTTATACTGTACATTTACTATATAGCTCATATATATACACATGCATACATACATACATATATAATCTTTCTTTTATTTTTACAGGAGACATCAACAAGGACTATAAACTTGGTAGACTTCTGGGTCAAGAAGGAACGCGATTGTCTGATTCACGAAAGGTTTGTTTCTTTCCTCGCTAACAAAAGGATTTGGTACTCTTTAAATTTATTAAAAGTTACATCAAGGTTCATTACTAGAGTCATGTGACCTCTGCACAGATAATTCATTAATTGTAACCCATTCTCACTAAAAAATCTTTCTGGTTTTGTTTCTCTTGGAGAACAGGTGGCACTCAAATATGTGTTCAAAAAAGATTGCTATGAAAATGAGCGACTTGTAAGTATGCTGCTGCTCCCTTCATTTTCTTACTCTCAGAGTACACTTTCACATTAGCGGTAGGATATTTTAACTAAATTTTGCGGGCAAAAAAGGTCCATTGTCAATGTTAAAATAACTGAATTTTGCCCCGCAAAATTTCGACAATCAGCCGTAAATGTGACCGCAACCTCAGTAACTATTTCCAGTTGAATTAGTTTAAATTACAAGACTTCAAACCTACTTAAGATGAGTTACATCACGTCCTCTAATTATCTCACTTTTGTGTAACTTTTTTGTGAGGAGACACAAGAGGCACTGCCATCCAGTCTTCCACCAGCTGGGTGAACTCCTCCATGATGCCTGGTGGTGGCGCCGGATACCACTCGGCGGACGGCTCAACACTCCTCTGCTGCCTGGTGGACGGCGACAACTCCTCCGGCTCTGCGCACCCGGCAGTGAGTCCCCCTTTCCCACAGCGGTGAGGGATCTTTGGCAGTGCGTTCCTCCTTCCTTCTGGGTTTCGGCTCAGGGAAGAAAAGAAGGAGGATGGAACCGGCAAAACAAAACAAAAGCAGCAGTCGTCCTCTTTTTATCCTTCTGGAGCTCCTCCATGGGACATATAATGCCTAACGTGGCGCTTATATCACTCCGTTCCCATGGCTCTCATCTCCCCCCTTTTTTAAAATAAAAAAGATGTATTATTTTTAATAAATACTGCAATATTTCATAAAACAAAAACAAGTATTATCAGTTTTGATTTCATGGTGACTGTAAAAATGTTTGTGTACTGTGGTGGTTGCTAAGAATTCATCATAAAAAATATGGTGACATTGTTTCAGGTATTATGGGATGGCATATTGATGCCAATATACTTTACAACTTATAACTGCATATTTCATCAAGTCATATAATGTTAAATCATTACCGATAACAAAAATGAGAAGCAAAATTATATATATAAAAATTTCAATCAACATCACATCATACAGACTTCTTTTGGGAATGTCTTTTTATTGTTTTTCATTGGGACTTTACATTAATGCATTGCTTGCACGTGTTAAACAATTTAGAGAATGAGAATGTGTTGTCTGTAAGATTACGCATGCTTGCAGTTTAACACAACACATTCGTTTTATTATTCATACCACAACAGTACTTAATAGAAATGTTATAATATATAATCTTGAATAAGACAAATGAAATGAATCGAGTAATCTGATATTTTTGTGGTAATAAAAATAGACCTAAGCAAAGACCCTTTAAAATGATTTAAAATACATATATAATAATAACAATGAGGCAGTAATATTTGGTTCAAATAAAGTATCAAGAGCAAGTAATTTTTTAGTTTGTTTTATAGAACAACGCTATTAAAATACATAATATACACAACTGAAACAATCATCTTATGTACATTATGTATTATAACAAATGCCTGCAGAGGGCGCCAACGGCCTGGTGATTGTTGCACTTTACAGCAGATCAAATCCTTGTTTAATATTGGCCAAACAACATTTAATTCTAATATGTACTTAATCTTTCATATTTGGCCACTTTACCATAGAAATGCTACAGCTACTGTAATTTCTTGAACAAGAATATGTGGACATCAAAACATACAAACTCAGAGTGAGGGTTTAAACTTTTATTTTGAAATTGCGCTGAACATATAAAGTCTACATTGATATACTGATTAGAAACATAAACCTATTTTAGCGTAAAAACTGTTTTGGCGTAGGTTTATAAATGATTTACCTTAGAAATCTGATGAAACGGTGCACACTGTGTTATTTAGAGTTTGATTGACAGGCGATCTAACCAGTCATAATGCCGAATCCACCATTTTGTCTGACACAGCAGTCAGGAGAGTTAGTAGATGAATGTAGGTGGACTTCACTCGCGTTCCTCACGGTAGAAGTTGAAGATTTCTCAACTTTTCAAGCGCCAATGGAGGAGTCAGCCAATCAGATCACAGACGCAAGCCAGTTGAATTTATGCAACACCGGAAAGTAATGTGATTGGCTGTTGTCACTATGACGGTCGCCTCAGCGCAAACTTCAGACACGCCTTCCGGCAAGCGTTGATGCCGACGCCCCCTGTGAAGCAATGTTGCCAATTTAACAATTTTGTCACTAGATTTAGTGACATTTTGAAACTTTTGTTCAAAAGTTTAGGGACAAATCTATCAACTTCTTGGATAAATCTTATCTAAATTCTTATTTTGCCCACTGATCTATATTCATATTTATATAGATCAATGAATTTGCCATTATGATCTATAGTGACATTTAGCTACCAGTTTTAGCTACTTTCAATTGAAAGCAGTTGACAACATTTAAGGAAATGTTAGAAAATGTGGTTGATGAATTCTCGTCCGTGGAATGCGCTACGATATTTTGCTGGTTACGTGACACAGGTAAATTCAGATGAAGGACAGGAAGTGAATGTCTTTAAGAATGTCCTTAATGTACTGGTTTTGACACTATTACAAGAAAGGTATAAACAGAAAATCACATGTTGGACATGATCCTTACATCATAAAGAGGAGCGATTTTTCTACTGAATTAGAACATTTGCCTGTCATCGAGACTGTATGCAACTTCTCCAGTGCCCAGCTGTGTAGAGAACCTCAAGTTTTTCTCTTAAGTATGAGACTTAAGGCACGATTTCCCTTATCTATCGAAATATCTATATGTCTATATAATATATAAAGTCTTTGATATAATAACTCTAAGGGAAACTGAAAAGTGTTTCACCGCAGCGACCCAGGTTTTACCATTATAAAATTAGACACATTATTTGTTAGTACAGATAGGATGCGCTACATATGTAATTTAAGCAATATTTATGTGAATAAACACTTAAATTAATATGTTAGTCATTTAAAGCGGCTGATCATGTCCCATAAGAAGACTTGGAAAGAACTTTTTTGACACACTGGTCAATAACACATGCAACGATCAACTTACAATAAATTTATAAACAACCAGTTACAGTTTCACGTAAACAAATGTATCTTATAAAGACACAAATTATATTTTACGATATTTGAACTAAAAAAATTTCAGCAAATGAATTAAGAGTAAAGTAAATTCAAATACAAATGAACTTAGGTACATTATAGCGCCGCTGTCTGCGCTTTTAAAGTTTTAAAAGTAACAAAAGATCGCACACTATTCTTGACTGAATAACTTTTGTAACTTTCATAAGTGTAGCGGACCCCATCCGAATGATGACCAAAACTTTACTGATGTTTTATTGCGTCCGTTTTCACTAAACAAGAAGTGTACATTAAAATCTCTCTCTCCGTTCATCAACATACAGCGAAATACTCAAAACAACTAACTGTTAACAAACTTACATATCTCATGCCTTTTCAGGGATGCTTAATAAACGGACAAACTTTAAATCTGCAAAATTACCCATCATTGTCATTACCCGTATAGCTCCGTAGACTAGAACATCCGTCAAAATAAGAGTCCCGCCTTAGTAAAGGAGCAGATCTCATTCACATTTAACTTACAAAACATATTAAAATGTATACAAAAACAAATGAGAAGATTAATCATAATAAAGTCTGTTACAATAAAGAATTAATATTTAATTTATACAGTGAAAAATATGCAGTGCTATTTTACACTTGTTTACTTTATTTCTGTACCTGAAAACTATTAAACCTACCTAAAAAGCACTTTATTTCATATTTCATTCTGTTGTATTTATGTTGGTCTGCTGAATGTTAAATGGATCCAATCCATGTTCATTATAAATTATTTGCAATAAACCTGCTAGTATATTTTAATGCAGGTGTTTTTGAACTTTGCTAATTTAAAACATGATCAAAATACTATCTATTTTGATGACAAAATTTCAAAACACAGTAAGTGACAAATATCGGTATCGGCCAATAATTGTTTGTTAAAATCAGTATCTGCCCTAAAAAAAATCCTATTTGTGTTCCGAAGATGAACGGGTGTAGAACGACATGAGGGCGGGTAATTGATGACAGAATTACAGATCTGAATGACCATGCCAATTTGACCTCTGACCTTTCACTTTCTGAACAAGATATAGCAAAGTCATTTATAAACTATAAACTGAAAATAATAAGCTTTAATCTGATATAAAACACATGAGAATTTCTCAATGACCTCGTGTGTGTGTGTTTACATGGGTGCAAGCAATTCAATTTATGGATGGGCACGAGTACTCGGACGTGACGGCGATGCTCGATCATGAAAATGACGACTGCCCTGACTTTAAAAATCTATATATCTTTTTTTGTGATTGGTTATTGCCGCCTTTTGGCCGGTATCTTAGGTCTGATGTGTTCATGTTAAACAGCATGCCTTCCAGACCAGCGAAATAAAGTGAAATTTATTTGAAAAGGCCACAGTGATGCATGGAATTACTTTTAATAATGAGATACAGTTAAGTGCAAGATGTGTAGCACCAGTCTGTCACAGGCCTATACATAACATTATAATGAGAACAAGATTGTAAGAGAATGTTGTACAGATAGAAGTTGTAAGATTACTTTTATGTTGTCTACATCTGATTAATTTCATAGAGGACGCAATTGGTTGTGCTGCAGTTTAGCGACCGCGGTGTTCATTCACTTTCAGCTTAAATGCCTGACACTGTTGGCAGCGACCGGGTTATTTGAGATGGTCCTTTTAGATTAAGATAAGGAATCTTTATTGTCAATGTATGCATACAGTAGTACACAACAAAGAAATTAAATTAGCCACTCTAAAAGATGCGGTAGAAGGTTACCAGCAATTCTTGTCGCAGACCAGCCTTTTTTAATGTCCTCAAGGAAAACAACCGCTGCTGTGCCGTTTTTACTTGAGCGATGGTATTTGTGGTCCAGGTAAGGTCCTCTGTGATATGAACTCCAAGGAAACGGATACTGGGCACCCTCTCCACCCTCTCTCCATTGATGAAGACCGGAGTATAATCACCATCCTGGGATCTCCTAAAATCAATAATGAGCTCCTTTGTCTTTCCAATGTTTAACAGTAAATTATTCTCCAAACACCAATCCGCCAATTTCTGCACCTGTGCTCTATAAGCTGATTCGTCATTATTATACTACAGTTGTATCATCTGCGAACTTCACTATAGTGTTGGTGTTGGGACGCAGTCGTGGGACAAAAGCGAGTACAGAATGGGGCTGAGCACACACCCCTGCGGTGTGCCAGTGATCAGAGTGATAGTGGAGGATGTATAAGGGCCCAGTCTCACTGCCTGGGAACGGTCCACAAGAAAATCTTGAATCCAGTTGCACAGCAGTGGGCTCAAGCCTAGCTGATGAAGTTTTTTAGTCAGTTTGCAAGGTTAGCATACCATCGCAATCGCGTCTTCAGTGGATCTGTTCGCTCTATATACAAACTGATATGGATCAAGTGAGGCTGATATGGAAAGAAATGTAGATGTTTCTTTTTAAGAAATATTGTTGAATATTAAAAATATTGATTTATTTTGCGCAGATGCAAGTTGTAATAGGTATGTAGCTGATTATTCTAATATAGGATACATTTGTCTGAGTTCATTAACCCACTAGTAAAGCGCCTCAGTGTGGTTTTCATTTACAGTTTCAGCTCAGATGCAATGCCTGATATACTGACTGATATAAATGGCCTATTTGAGACCGTCATATTGCTTTTAGATGTTGATTGAGAGCAGGTTTGTTTCTCAGACACACGCAGAGATGGTGCGCTTATTCGATTTGCGATCGTGCCGTGCTAATTCTATTCATTCATATTGTGCAAGGTTTACATCAATTACATATACATATTGAACAGTAGAACGTGTATGATATAGTATTTTAGTCGATATAATGCGGTTATTTGATTCGTTCACACGCATTTGCTTTACACTCATATTATTGCGTAGTGATTTTAGAGGTTTATGTATCTGTTTCAGTCTCAGCCGAATATTATTCGGCAGAATTATTCGTTATTTGTTGTGAAGCCATTATCCGTGCCTTTCCAAATAAGGTATTCGGCTTCAGGCACACCCCTATTAAGTAAAGGGCTATTCAGACATCTAGTGGCTACAGTATGGCAACAGAACCAGGAACTACTGTATAATCAAGCACCGCTTAATATGTGTTATTATGGAAAAAAATTATTTATTTAGTTTTAAATTAAACTATTGTATCCCCCCTTTTTTCAAAATGTAACTGTGATCTGATTACTACGTTTTTTGACGTAACATTGGGTTAATTATTGTCAATAGGTGTGTTCTCTCATGTGTTCATTTGGGTTAACCCTAGAGTTTCAATTAATTTGAATGCAATTTGTTGAGATTAACAAAGTAACTTTAATATTTGTGTGACCTACTTTCAGCAAAGAACACTTCACACCAGGAAGAGGCTCTCGTTTCCTGTTAAACCGACACATTTCTCAATGTCTTGACATATCAGCGATTATTAGGAAATAAAGAAAGCTACTTTAAAGAAGGATTTTTGAGAAGTTTTTCTGAAACAGAAGATCTTTGTGATTCGTGTGGTTGTTTTTGAAACCATTGTTCAGAAGATAACAAAACAACGTTTGGTCTGCTGGAGCTCAAACAGTGAAAATGGCATCACTATCTGCAGAAGAACTTTATTGTCCTGTGTGTTATGAAATCTTCAAGACTCCTGTCGTTTTGTTGTGTAGTCACAGTTTCTGTAAAGAGTGTCTTCAACAGTTCTGGAGAATCAAGAAAACTCAGGAGTGTCCTGTCTGTAGAACAAGATCCTCAAATGAACATCCTCCAATTAATCTTGCGTTAAAAAACTTGTGCGAGTCGTTCCTGAAGGAGAAAAATGAGAGGTGTTCATCAGGATCTGAGGAGATCTGCAGTTTACACAGTGAGAAACTCAAACTCTTCTGTCTGGACGACAAACAGCCTGTGTGTTTAGTGTGCAGAGATTCACAGAAACACATCAGTCACACATTCAGACCCATCGGTGAAGTGGCTTCATCATATAAGGTAAGACAGGTTTTTTTATTTGAGAATTAAAGCTTGCCATAAACAAGCTCAAACTGTGTATTTCACTTTAATTTCTAGGAGAAGCTCAATACAGCACTGAAGTCCATACGTGGAAAACTTAAACACAAAGAAAACATTAAGGGAGAGTTTGAGAAAACTGTTCAACACATAAGGGTGAGGACTGATTCTTTTGACATGATTACATATTTCAATGCTTTTGCATTTTCTTGCAATTATATAGTTGTATATCATTTGCAGGCATCAGAGGGTCACTATGAATATGCTGGGTATTGAAATCCCTTTTGAATGTGCACTTGCTTTTCACTTTCATTTTCAAAATCACACATACTCTTCTGTGGTACTGACCGCCAGTTTTACAAGATATTGAGTCAGTGACACTCAGTATCTGTTGTTCACCAAGAATTTCCCCATCGTCCTGTCGGTTATCTCTCCTTCCTCTCTTCTGATAAGTGAAATGCTGTATGGAGCAGAGCAGACAAAGTGGACAGCAGACAGTTAATATCTGAAGCCATTGTCCACCTGAACTAAATAGTATTTATTTTTAAAGCAAAATGACAGTAGGGGTGGTGCTGTGGTGGGCAAGTAATGTAATCGCTGTATGGCTGAACACTGTGCAGTACTGTTACTGCAGCAAGCCTAGCCGTGTCCCCTTTTTATGGTTGCTGCATAGAATACGTTATTCCTTTTTTGTGCCTTTCTGAATAAGGTATTTTGAAAAGTGAGTCCTATAACGTCTCAAGCACCACTATCCCATAAATCTGTTTAATATGAGACATATGTATTTTCATTCAGACTTAGTTGGCATGCTTTAGTTCTAACAATCATAAGATTAAATAAAAATGCTTCGAGTACACTTTTTTTTAAAGGAGTGACGAGTAAAGTGCGGGGTTGCTTGTGAGAACAGAAGTAGTATTTGTTCTGAGAAGATATTCATTCTTCCGTGTTGTTGTTTTTGGGGGGCTAAGATACCTTCGCCTCCTGACTATGTCTTCTGGGAGGTTAAAGGAACACTCCACTTTTTTTGAAAATAGGCTCATCTTCCAACTCCCCTAGAGTTAAACAGTTGAGTTTTACAGTTTTCGAATCCATTCAGCCGATCTCCGGGTCTGGCGGTACCACTTTTAGCATAGCTTAGCATAGTTCATTGATTCTGATTAGACTGTTAGCATCTCGCTCAAAAATTACCAAAGAGTTTCGATATTTTTCCAGTTTAAAACTTGACTCTTCTGTAGTTACATCGTGTACTAAGACTGACGGAAAATGAAAAGTTGTGATTTTCTAGGCCGATATGGCTTGAACTATACTTTCATTCTGGCGTAATTCTTTGGTCATTTTTCGAGCGAGATGCTAACGGTCTAATCAGATTCAATGAACTATGCTAAGCTATGCTAAAAGTGGTACCGCCAGACCCGGAGATCGGCTGAATGGTTTAGAAAATGGTGAAACTGAACTGTTTAACTCTAGGGGGTTGGAAAATTAGCCTATTTTTTTTTTTAAAAAGTGGAGTGTTTAACTACCTTTAACATGCCATAACAATATATTATATATGAATGTATCTTCTTAAGCCATTGAAAATAAAGCCATACCATAAAACTGTTTGTGAAGAGAGGCTGATGAGATTAGTGTATTTTTTTCAGAGACTGCACATCTACAGTACTTGTACTTCAGAAAGTTAAAGTTGTAGTTCGCTAACCCACATTTACTCGTTCACTCTTCATGCTGCTCCAGAATCAGTTGTGTCTTTGAGATGATTGAAGTGAATGTGATCTGATTTCAGTCTCAAGCTGAGCACACAGAGCGTCAGATTAAACAGCAGTTTGAGAAGCTTCACCAGTTTCTCCGAGATGAAGAAGAAGCTACAATCACTGCACTGAGGGAGGAAGAGGAGCAGAAGAAGCAGATGATGAAGGAGAAGCTGGAGGAGATGAACAGACACATCTCAGCTCTTTCAAGCAAAATCAAAGACATGGAGGAGATGATGAAAGCCAATGACGTCTGCTTTCTGAAGGTCTGTTTTCAGATTATTGGTTGATCATTGGTTCATTGATTGAGTTCTTGATGATAAATGGTGTGTTTGTTCTGCAGGAGTTTCCAGTCTCAATGGAAAGGTGAGTGATCTGCTCCTGTCTCTGGTCTCTCTGGTTCTGATCCAAAGCCACTGCAGTTCTGACTCCTGAATGTTCTTCCAGAGTCCAGAGCTCACAGCCGGATCCACAGATGGCTTCTGGAGCTTTGATTCATGTGCCATGTTATTTGGGCAACCTGCCGTTCAGGGTCTGGAAGAAGATGCAGGACATCGTCCAAAACAGTGAGTCTGGAGAAAATCTGTACTTTTACACACATACTGGAAATGGCGGATGGGTGAAAGTTTTTTCACAACACAATAGTGCATACTAAATTATTTGAGTTATTTAATAAGTGTATAAAGCCCAAGTGCTAACCTAACATTATATATATTAGGTTAGGTTGTTAGGTTAGCACTTGGGCTTTAAACTGAGACCATAACCCGGCCCGTACCCGAGATCGCTTGACCCGACCAGAATGGTCCTGTTGTAGTTTAACCTGAACCCGACCCACACCTGAAATCTGTCGCTATAGAGATGTACCATTCTTGCTATCATAAGCCAAGACAGCTTTTACGACCTATATTGCACATAATCGCTGAGCTATTTATTGATTGAACGACAAGATTATATCATACAACATTTAAATAGACAGAAACATCAGGCTAAGTAGAAAAAACACACAGAGGCCATTTGACATGCTATTGCGCTTCATTTCATTCATATAGTTTGCACTCATGACATATAGTCATGTAGCCTATCATATCTTTCAATGTTTTAAACATGTAAATACACATATCGAATAATACAATGTGTATATTTTAATACTTGAATATTACGAATAATACTCTCTGAACTAAAGCGCAAACAAACAAGGCGGCGCCCATCTCGCGTTATAGATTAAGATCAAGATCATGATGTAGGTTTTTAAATGACAAAACACTCACTTGCAAATATATGAGAATCGGAATATCAGATAGTTGATGACATGGTGAGAAAAATGATACATCTGTCATACAGTGTGACCAGCTGACTGCGGTGTGTCACTTTACAAGCATGACGTGTTGTCATGAAAATAATAAAGGAAACGCTCTAATGGTGGCCTGAACTCTGGGAGGTCAGCCAGAATATTTTAAACTTATGTGTGAAAGGGCTCATTTAATTTTAATTAAATTTAATTCAAAATGTAATTGAATTTCCTCCCAACATCCATCTTCAAATAGAGTCGTTATCAGCTCATGTAGTGTGTAAACCCTGTTGTGGACCATTTCCGTAGTGTCATGTAGTGTGAACAACACACCGACTTCAAAACTCCACAGCAAGTCATTGTAGCATCTGGACAGGATCAGTTTAGCCAACCAACTTCAGAATTTTGAGAATGCGTTTAGCGTCTTGAACTCTGCATGTAAATCACGAATCGACCCCAGCAGGTCTGGATCAGATTGCCCCATTGACATCTTTGTTGTCTCATAGAAGCTAAGCAGCTCCAGAGATTTCAAAAGAGTCACCTAAATCACCCCATGTTGGGCTAATGGCCATGTGGCCCACACAGACACTGGCCAAAATCCCAATACACATCACACACACACACACATACAGACACACACAAACATGCATGGAGACTGTATTTACATTTAGCCTTAAAATATGACTATGCCGAAGTGTACCCCTTTTTGTATTCAGTGTATATGCATGTATCCATATTATATAAGCTTAGTTACGACTGTAGTTGTGTCCGTTTTACCCTAAGACTTTATATTCAAGTGAGAAAACCGTATCTCGGTTTTTCAAACGTAGACTTCTTGGAGTCAAAATGTTCCTCTCAGAATATCTCTACCAACTATGTATGTTATGTTACTATAAAATGTTTTATTATACTTTTAAAGTACGTTTGAAGAAAATGTACCCAGAACTGACAACTAAATTATGCAAATTAAGTCGTAAAAACAGACAGTTTTTCCCGCCTCAGAATTGACGCTGGCTATTGGCCAGTCCAACCCCGGAGGAGTGTAGCTGTGTTTTTCTATATAAAACCAACTCGAGCGCCCCGGTTGTCATGTCTTCCTCACCTGCCGCCCTCAACGGTTGTCTTCTTCATCCATCGCTCGAAGTCTTCACTTTTCATTACCTACGAGACGGACTCTTTCTTTCTCATTTTCTGGCCATCTTACTCTTAAGTTAAAACCTCGTTTGAAAATCCCGCCGAAGACCCCTCCTCGGGAAAAGGACTGATCGCTCCAGATTGCACGCACTGACACTCCGGCAGAAAGGCAAAGTAAACACAGCACCTAAACCTATGCAAGTACAGAACCATTCCTTTCAACACGCTTTAAGCTCCATGTGTTTTAACTGGTTTTAACTGTCTGTAATTTGTCATTTCTTTGATCACCTCTGTTTTCTTGACTTTACTTTCGTTTTATTCTATGTATGTTTTCTTTGTTATATTTTTGAGTCATATTTTCGTAGTTTGTATCTATTAAATCCATTATAGTTATACTTTAATTGTCTCTGTTGCTGCTCATTTTTAAATCCAAGTCCTTTCAGCGTTTGATTTTGCTTGTTATATGCTTTTGTAAGTACTTAGATCGGAGATTTCTTCCTGGCCAGAAGAAAATTATATATATATATATATATTTCACCCATAATTTGAGCTAATTCGTTAAATTGTTACATCATGTAGTCTGAACAGCACAGCGATCTGCCGATGTTTAAAGTCCTGTAGTGTAAACATTATTCACCTTATTTTCTGTGACAACAAGGGTGACGCCATTGCATTCATTTTGTCATCTTACTTGCGGCTGAGAGGGAGCTAAACTAGTCGCTAGCCGTAATCCTATAGCTGTGACGGTAGATGATAACAGAAAGCAAATACATTAAGTATTATGTTACGAACACAGAGTGAAGCGGTCGGAGTGTTGCGGTGCGCTTTACAATTTACACCCACCACCTTAAGACGAGGAGCACATGAGGCAATGGCTGAAGGCGCTAAACTTGAAGTGCCCAACCAAGCGGCCTTATGTGTGTTCGTACCATTTCATGGACGGGAGGCCGACTGACGAACACTCTTACCCGAGAAATGGCTCGGCTGCGATGTTCCGGTAAAGAAGTGACGCCGGGTGCTGAACAGGTTGTCAGATTCAGGTAAGCTAACTTAGCTAGCCATGTGCTTGTTAGCCTAACATTAGATTTGTGAAGTCCGTTCTATAAATACATTTTAGTAACGAGCAGTTCACAAAATCTTGCATTATTACCATTGCCACCTATATATTTCATATGTAAGATAGTACAATGGTACATATTTATGACAGTATTATGGTACATTATAGTCTAACAATAGCTTACATTATTCCTATAAGTTAGAGATGACAACAGGCCAGTTAGCTACATCTCTCATATTGATATTGAGCTAAGTATTAACACTAGAGTTAGAGATTGTGTATATACTGTCTCATTTTTAATGCATCTCTCTCTCTCACACTATTCTGTTAAAGTATGGGTGCAATCATGTATTGATTTTCATGAAAATATGTTTATGGTTATATAATTTCTACAGATTCATTGATGAGCGTCAGTGATGCAGTGGACAACTGTGAAGATGATCACATCCACATGCCCCTGAACTGTGATGCAGAAATACAATAGAAATCCATCTGTCTCTGACCGCAACTACACTTCAAAATCACTTCTCAACCTGAAGCCACCTACATCTGATATGAGAACAATGCGTTGAGCCGGCGTCATTGTACACAACTCTGCTGAGAAACAACCACCATTCATTCAGTCATTTGCCGAGCACCTTACTACTACATACACCAACAGCTTCCAGCTACACACATGGGATCAGCTCCTGATGACTCTGATGAAGCTGCGACTTAATTTATTGCAGGGTGATCTTGCTGAAAGGTTTGGGGTTTCAAAACCTGGTGTTGTGATATTCAAAACTGCAAATTCAGGGTTCCTGGAATACCTTCTTCCAGGTGATGAAGTAACTGCAGACAGAGGCTTCACCATTATTGATCTCCTCTATGAAAGGAAGGTGAAACTTGTCATTCCAGCATTCACCAAGAGAGGCATGCAACTCTCCGAAGAAGACACCACCAACACCAGGCGCATCGCCAATGTACGTGTCTATGTTGAGCGGGTCATATGACTGAAAAACTTCAAAAACACTTCCAATTAAATTGATAAAATTTAGAGAATTTGCCGTTTAACCTTCTAAACAACATAATTTCTGATGTAGAGGATTGTAGCGTCTGTGCAAAGATCAGATCTGCCAGCCTACTTTACAATCTCCAGAATGCTTTTAACCTCCTGAACTGTGCATATAAATCACGAATCGGCTCCGGCAAGTCCGGGACCAATTGCCCCATTGGCACCTTTGTTGCCTCATCGAAGAAAAGCAGAAGGAGGCATAAATCGCTCCAGGGACTTCAAAGAACCCCCCCTGGTGGGATTTGATCAAAGCCATCTGATCACAAGACTGGCTTTGAAGCCCAATACACACCCCGCACACATGCATACAGACACACGCAAACACACGTGGAGTTTGTATGTACATGCTTTTCTCCAAATATGACTGTGCCAAAGTGTACCTGTTGTTGTATTCCAAGGTGCATATATATATATATATATATATATATATATATATATATATATCTAGTATATATGCTTAGCTATGACTGTAGTGCGTTAGTTTCTATCATAAACTGTATTATCCAAATATAAACTGTACTCCCAGCCCCCCAACCCCACCTTTTATGTATTTGGCATCTGGCGAGTTTGGTCTCATCGTAAAGCTGTTGTTATGCCCTAACTGAAAATGTATGTCACATTACTGTAAAATGTATTCTTTTATATGTAACGGTATTTTGAAGAAATGTACTCAGATCTGACACGTCATAAACCATGCAAATTAGGTCATAAATGGAGACAAAGAAAAAAGCTTGCCCGCCAAAATTGCACCCTCATCATTGGCTGCCGTACCCAAGGAGGCCTGCTGGTCTGTTGTCCTTAAAACACAATGACACACGTCTCTTCGTTGCTCAAGTTCCTTTCTCTTGTCAAGCCTCCATCATCCTTCATCATCTAGGAGACGGACTCTCTCTCTTCTTTATTTTCCGGTCATCTTACTTTCAAGTAAAACCTTGTTTGAAAACCCCGCCGAAGAACGCACCCGCCTGGAAAAGGACCAATCGCCCAAACCACATGAACGGAAACTCCTACAGAAAGGCGAGCAACCACAGCACCCGAACTAATGCAAGTACCAAACAACTTCTCTCCACATGCTTTAAGCTCTGTGTAAACTGAGTTTCCTTGCTGGCTCTCAAAGGTTTTAACTGTTTGTAATTTTGCCATTTCTTTGATCACCTCTGTTTTCTTGACTCTACTTTAGTTTTATTCTATGTATGTTTCGTGTTGTATTTTAGTCATATATTCGTAGTTCGTATCTATTAAATACATTATATTCATGCTCGATTGTTTCTGCTGCTCATTCAGAAAACCAAGTCACTTCTACATTTGATTCTGCAAACTTTTACGGCTTTTACGGTTTAATGCTAGAGGGAAGTTAGTTCTCGTGGCCAGAGAATAAACTTCCTATTATAACAGTCTATGAGAAAACTTTTGGTTTGCTGGACAAACTAGGATAGTCTTTCTCAAACCACTACTAAACTAGAACTAGTTATATTTGTAATTAATTATAATCCGTTGTAATTAATTCACAATATATGTGCATAATTCCCTTTTTGGTCGATCTATATTATAATTAATCATAACGCGTTATGATCTGATTATACATATATTTCACCCATGATTTGAGCTAATTGATTAAATACCTGTAAATTCGCTACAGGGTGAATAAGTGTTGATTTGATATATTTTACTGTGGCATTTCTTTAAATAATGAGTGTAAATAGTGTATGTAGTTTTTTTTTTTAAAAATCTTTACAATGTGGCCAGATGTTACCTGTCAGTAATTTCTTATAAAACCATATAGTGTGAACTCTGTGGATTCCCCTTAAAACTTAAAGGAATTAAGTCTTCTTATTTAAATGGTTTAAGTCTGCAAATTAATTCCATCTTGGTTTATTACATATGAAAATTAAATGGTGAAATATTACCTCTACATTAAGGTCAGTAAAAGGTGTCTCTAGCTTCCTGATAACAACAAACACCCTTACAACTGATTTTATACAACTTATATTAAATTATTTTCTAAAACAAAGTTATCTTGTTTAACAAAACTGATTTAAAATAATTCCAGTTTTCTTCATCCACAATCTCTACATGCTGCTCCATCAACTCCTGACAGTCATCATAGGTTTCCACTGGCCACTTCTTCATATCGTCTACCCACGTTAACAATGATGATGAATGGGACAATATGAGACCATCTGATCATCGTATAAAGTTTTCTCCATGCTCCCAATTTAAAACATTTACTGCATTAACATTTTTTGTCATTTCGCTAAAGTTATAGCTAGCTATAAACAAATTTGTACTGAACTTGCTACCGGATGTGCCGCATCAGTTTAGCAGAAGTCGGATGACAAAATGCGGAAGACTGTAGTAAGTATTAAAGTGAGTATTAAAGGGTGGAACAAGGTGAATTGCGTAGTAATTTAAGAGGCTTGTGTATAATTGTGCAATCCCCTGGCTCACCTGCTATTCGGTAGAATTCGTTGTGCAGCTTTCCCTGCATTATTTGATACTAATACGTTTTCCCTCAGTAATTGTTTGCCTTATCACACTCATAGTTAGAGGTTTGAGTGCCGTGTTGTGGCCAAAAGAGCGCAAAACAGTTAATATATAAATGTGAATTATAAATGTGCCCCCACAGTTGTGCGCTCTTTCGAGCGCTACACAGAATAGAGCACGGGGGGCTTATATAATAGCCTATATAGTTTTCTCAGTTACAGACCCGAACCCGAAGCTTAAACCAAACCCCGCAAGTTCTTCGGGACCCGTCAGGCTCGGGTCGGGTAGCAGACCTCTAACTGACACATGGGAATATATACACAGGCTAACAAGGGGGCATGGTAAATTGTCATGGGGACACTTACACAGCTTACACTGTGAGCTTTCACGCTAGACACAGAGACTGGAGCTTTCAATGTTGCTTCAACAGTATATTAATTTGGTTAATAACCACCACAGAGTGTATTTGTGGGTTAGTGTGTGTGCACCCTATAACAGTGTTTCTCAATCCCAGTCTGGGGACCCACTGCTCTGAACATCAGAATGAAAGCATCTGTTGATTGTGTCTCATCAGCTCCTGTGATTCTGGATCCAAACACGGCTCATCCAGATCTCATCATGTCTGATGATCTGACCAGAGTGAGACGTAGTGAGAACAAACAACATCTTCCTGATAATCCAGAGAGATTTGACTGGTATCACTGTGTTCTGGGTTCAGAGGGTTATAACTCAGGAACACACTGCTGGGATGTGGAGGTTAACGGCAGTTCACCCTGGGGTCTTGGAGTAACTACGGCATCAAACCAGAGGAAGGGATATGATTTCTTTGACACTGATGTCTGGAGTGTGGAATACGAGCTGCCTTTAGGTTCTGGTTTTCCTGTTAAACAGGATCTTGATCGGGTGAGAGTGAATCTGGACTATGACAGAGGAACGGTGTCATTCTCTGATCCTGTAACTAACACACATCTACACACATTCACAACCACCTTTACTGACAAACTCTTTCCATTCTTCTGGTGTTATGACAGATTTACCTCGTACAGGATTTTACCAGATAAACTGATGTAAATTGTACTATCTTACATATTTAGTCTGTGGTATTGTTGTCACGGTACCAAAATTCCAGTAGTCGGTACCAATACCATTAAAAATTTACGGTTCTCAGTACCAATTTCAGTACCACAGGAAAATCCAAGTAGTGCTCGCTGCAGAGCACAATGACCTCCAGCTCCACCTCTCTGGAGCTCAAGGGTGGAGTTTAACCTGTTTAATGGGTGGAGAGGTAGGGTTAGGGTGTGGTTGGGGGATGCAGCTCCACCCATCATGCCCACCGTAGGTCAAGAGAGGGGGAGCTGGAGGTTATGCCTCTGCAGTGTGTAGCCTCTCGGAAAATCTAGCCTATTTTAAAAACATATTAAATATTATAATATTACATTATAAAATATATACATATAAATATTTGGAGCGTGTGTGTGTATAGATACTTCAATGAAATAAACTATGAAATATATTAAAAAATAAAAATAAACAAATGCTCATTTTGTAATAGACGTGTATTTATTTGAGCTATTCCGTCAGTCAAGTCAAGTCAAGTCACCATTATTTATATAGCGCTTTTTACAATGTAGATTGTGTCAAAGCAGCTTTACAGTGATAACTGGTACATTATTTTGGCTGCACAGCAGCTCGTAAGGAATAGTGTCAATGCAGGTAGATCAAAGCACTGTTGAATATCAAATGTCAATTGTCAAGTGTCCCCAGCAAGCCAAAGGCGACAGCGGCAAGGAACCCAAACTCCAACAGGTGACATCAGGTGGCAAACAGGTGTTAAAATGGAGAAAAAACCTTGGGAGAAACCAGGCTTAGTCGGGGGGCCAGTTCTCCTCTGGCGAACAGTGCTTAGTTACGACTCAGGTTGCTATCATAAGTCAGATATGATCGCAACATTCAAAGTGTTTAATTCAGTTCCATCCAGTTGAGGATCGTATTCATCACACCGGTATGGACGGTTGTTGAGGAGATGCGCCACTGGTTGTCATGTTGATGAGGCCTTCACAGTGGATGATCTAGTTGACTCAATCTCTGCTGATACTTCAGGGCTGTGTTGTGGTTGTGTCATGGTGCAGGTCCTCAATCTCACCCGGATACGGCCCGGATCCGGTTGACTACAGTAAACCTCGGGATAAACAGAAAGACTAATATTAGCGTAGATGTCATTCTTCTTCTGATGTAACGAGTACATCTGGTGTTATTGGAAGTGTTCCCGGTTCCGGCTGACCTAATTTATGCAGCCTAATAATCCTTTAACGGATTTGAAAAAATAAATTGATAATGTGTTATGTGTATGCCAGGTTAAAGAGATGTGTTTTTAGTTTAGATTTAAACTGACAGAGTGTGTCTGCTTCCCGAACAATGCTAGGAAGATTGTGAAACGTCAGTGAAACGACACACTACAGCCTGTAAAAACTATGAAATAAATATCGGTAAATAATGGTAACCTAAATAATAACTATTAGTCTAAAAAACATTCGTTTTATTTCCACAGAAAAAGATGCGTCATATAGACTTCCGCTCTGCGCTTTGAGAGGGATGTGGGACACGAGCAGGAAAGGACCATTTCTCTTTAATAATATCTTCATGTTTTCTCCTGATGTTACAAGCAACTGACACTTGTTGTAAAAGGTCTGAAGAGCGAGTTTTATCTTCAGCAGGGGCAAGACATTAAGGCTATGTTTGATTTAGCGCTGCCAGAGAAAGCGAAACTAAAAATCACCGGCGTGTGTGAAACGTGCCATACAAATAAACTTGACGCGCTTTATAAAGTCTAATAACAAGCACAAACTGTGTTAAATAGAAATTGGCGTGCAAGCAAAAAGGTTTCTGTCCTATGGTGTTTTTTCTACTTTACCTCAGTAAATAATGCGAATATAATAGGCCTTAAAGCGAACGAAAGAAAGAAATGTTTATAATCCCCTGCGGGAGTGAAGATTTGGGAAAAGAAACAGAGATTCCATGTTCAGTGGGATAACTAATGGAATATTGTTCAATTCTCTAATCGGGTGACCAGATCGCGATTCGCAAAGCTTGAATGTATGGACTCGTACCTCTCTCATTCGGCATGAACCAAAATGTTTCCATGGCTGCGATGCTAACCTATTATTTCTTTTGTAAACAGAGCTTTGTGCTTCACTCGTGTCATATTCAAGTAAATACTGCCACAGTCCTATCAGTGGGTACCGAATATACCCGGATTCTCGGTACTACAGAAATGCTGGTATATCGCCACAATTTCAAAATTTCAGTACTGACTTGGTACCGAAGTACCGGTACTTTTGACAACACTAGTCTGTGGAAATATGAAATATGTAACATGTATCTCAAAATATTCGCACTGTACAAATAAGATTCACTGTTGCCATTAAAAGTACAGTTCAAGAAGAGACTAGAAGATCTGATGAGATGAGACGAGGCTCTGGAAGGTCTGATGAGACGAGGATCTGGAGCTGATTCATGGGCTGGGGCCGATGTGTGCGCAACCCACACAAACCAAATGGCTGTGGCCATAATGGTCAGCGCTGTAGTCTTTGAGGGCTCAGGAGGAGCGGCCATCTTGTCAGTAGACACTGGCGGAGCGGCCATCTTGTCCGTAGACACTGGCGGAGCGGCCATCTTGTCCTTAGATACTGGCAAACTTGAGTGGCTTGAGTGCGTAGCGACCGGCGGGCTTGAATGCGTTACGGCCGGCAGGCTTGAGTGCGTTACGGCCGGCGGGCTTGAGTGCGTAGTGGCCGGCGGGCTTGAGTGCGTAGCGACCGGCGGGCTTGAATGCGTTACGGCCGGCGGGCTTGAGTGCGTAGCGGCCGGCGGGCTTGAGTGCGTTACGGCTGGCGGGCTTGAGTGCGTAGCGGCCGGCGGGCTTGAGTGCGTAGCGACCGGCGGGCTTGAATGCGTTACGGCCGGCGGGCTTGAGTGCGTAGCGACCGGCGGGCTTGAGTGCGTTACGGCCGGCGGGCTTGAGTGCGTTACGGCCGGCGGGCTTGAGTGCGTAGCGGCCGGCGGGCTTGAGTGCGTAGCGACCGGCGGGCTTGAATGCGTTACGGCCGGCGGGCTTGAGTGAGTAGCGACCGGCGGGCTTGAATGCGTTACGGCCGGCGGGTTTGAGTGAGTAGCGGCCGGTGGGCTTGAGTGCGTTACGGCCGGCGGGCTTGAGTGCGTTACGGCCGGCGGGCTTGAGTGTGTAGCGACCGGTGGGCTTGAGTGCGTTACGACCGGCAGGCTTGAGTGCGTTACGGCCGGCGGGCTTGAGTGCGTAGTGGCTGGCGGGCTTGAATGCGTTACGGCCGGCGGGCTTGAGTGAGTAGCGACCGGCGGGCTTGAATGCGTTACGGCCGGCAGGCTTGAGTGCGTTACGACCGGCGGGCTTGAGTGCGTTACTGCCGGCGGGCTTGAGTGCGTAGCGACCGGCGGGCTTGAGTGCGTTACGGCCGGCGGGCTTGAGTGCGTAGCGACCGGCGGGCTTGAGTGAGTAGCGGCCGGCGGGCTTGAGTGCGTAGCGACCGGCGGGCTTGAGTGAGTAGCGGCCGGGGGGCTTGAGTGCGTTACGGCCGGCGGGCTTGAGTGAGTAGCGGCCGGCGGGCTTGAGTGCGTTACGGCCGGCGGGCTTGAGTGCGTAGCAACCGGCGGGCTTGAGTGCGTAGCGGCCGGCGGGCTTGAGTGCGTAGCGACCGGCGGGCTTGAGTGAGTAGCGGCCGGCGGGCTTGAGTGCGTAGCGACCGGCGGGCTTGAGTGAGTAGCGGCCGGCGGGCTTGAGTGCGTAGCGACCGGCGGGCTTGAGTGCGTAGTGGCTGGCGGGCTTGAATGCGTTACGGCCGGCGGGCTTGAGTGCGTTACGGCCGGCGGGCTTGAGTGAGTAGCGGCCGGCGGGCTTGAGTGCGTTACGGCCGGCGGGCTTGAGTGCGTAGCAACCGGCGGGCTTGAGTGCGTAGCGGCCGGCGGGCTTGAGTGCGTAGCGACCGGCGGGCTTGAGTGCGTAGCGGCCGGCGGGCTTGAGTGCGTAGCGACCGGCGGGCTTGAGTGAGTAGCGGCCGGCGGGCTTGAGTGCGTAGCGACCGGCGGGCTTGAGTGAGTAGCGGCCGGCGGGCTTGAGTGCGTAGCGACCGGCGGGCTTGAGTGCGTAGTGGCTGGCGGGCTTGAATGCGTTACGGCCGGCGGGCTTGAGTGCGTTACGGCCGGCGGGCTTGAGTGAGTAGCGGCCGGCGGGCTTGAGTGCGTTACGGCCGGCGGGCTTGAGTGAGTAGCGGCCGGCGGGCTTGAGTGCGTTACGGCCGGCGGGCTTGAGTGAGTAGCGGCCGGCGGGCTTGAGTGCGTTACGGCCGGCGGGCTTGAGTGCGTAGCGACCGGCGGGCTTGAGTGCGTAGCGACCGGCGGGCTTGAGTGCGTTACGGCCGGCGGGCTTGAGTGAGTAGCGGCCGGCGGGCTTGAGTGCGTTACGGCCGGCGGGCTTGAGTGCGTAGCGACCGGCGGGCTTGAGTGCGTAGCGACCGGCGGGCTTGAGTGCGTAGCGACCGGCGGGCTTGAGTGCGTAGTGGCCGGAGAAGTTCAACCAAAAACTCGACTCGTCTTCTAGCATGTATTTGCTTGCAGAGAACAGGAACAAACACTGTTCGGCTCCGAAGCAAAAAGCTGCAGATGCAACGCACCTGTTGCTTGTTAAATACCCGCACTGCATGGCGGAGCAGCTGCTGCATATGATTGCATGCCAATATGCATTGGCTCATTTTAGTTACACTCGAAGCAGATTGGCCTCTCTAGAGAGAAACCTATTCATTGGTCTGTCTGACGTACGTCGAACGTCACCGACTGAATGGGAACCGTGGTTAAGGCCTTTGCACATTGAGTCCGAAATTCGCATCCAAAATTTTCACACGTTAAATAATAAATTCGACCTCACGTTGTGTCAATCACGTTTACAGCACAAAGCAGCAGCACTGTATGACAAACAACGTGCGGAATACAAAGAGACAGAATATAAAGTCAGACTGTGCCAGTAGCAAAGCATCAAACTGAGCCACTGATATCCTGAAGTAAACTTTGAAACGGGATAATCACGCAGCTCCTTGATGAGGTGAACTCTCCTTTCTCTCTATTCAATTTCGGGATTGGATCGACCCAATATTTCCTCTTTCTTTTTCTCTTTTTAAGAAGAGAGAGGACAACTAAATCGTGCTCACTGCTTGAAGACTCCATTTTGTATTGTTTTGCGATTTTTTTCGCAACGGATTTATTAATACGCATCAGACTCAGTGTGCAAGGTCTCTGTGCGTGACAAATTTTTAGGATCACGGATACGAAAAAACGCATGCGAAAATTTCGGACTCAGTGTGCAAAGGTCTTTACAGTCATAACCCAGACATTTTGGCACTCTTTAATGTGGCATGACAGATCACAGTAGCTGCTTCACTGTCATCAAAATTTAGTTTCATGTTTTTAAAGTTTAGTTTCATGTTTCACTTGAGTCAACAAATCATGGTCATTGTTTTCATGTTCACTTAAAAAATGACAATTTGTTTCATTTCATTTGTTTGAAAGACAAATGACGAAATCAAGATACAAAACAAAAGAGTTTTTCTTCATACTTCCTGGTCAATTTATCATTGAGCATTGCTCATGTTTGTCTTCTTTAAATAAAATCACAGTGTTTGAATCACTCATGGGTATATCTGGTGAAAATCTGAGAAACAGTTGGTTTAAAATATTCCTTGCTGTATAAGTTTCAATGTTTCTAATTTCATTTTCAGTACACAAATTCCACACTTAAGGACTTGCAAATGCACACATAATGCAGAAATGTTTAAAAGGTTGCCACAGAAAGTTTGCCATAAAGTATATTAACATGTAAAATGCAGTATCATTCTTGCTGAAGCAACAATATTCTTTTTAAATCTGAAGAGATTGTTTTGGTGTTATACATCAAAGACACTAGAAAACTTAAACAAGTGAACAATATCATATGTGGTTGAAGAACTATGAATCAACTTTCTATAGCATTTAACCCCTTAGCATTCCTGTAAAATTTGCCTAAAATAGCATATCCAAATCAAATTGCAAGCTGTTCTTGAACCATTTGGAGTATATGCATGGTTTTGGTGTCTTTTGAAAGGTATGTGTACCATGGGCGGTACAGTGGAATGCTAACAGGTTTATGACGTGTTAAAGGAGGAGCACCTCTGTTCTATAAAAAGTCTAGCAGCTTCATCTCTATCATGCACACACAACAAGGAAAAAACAAGTAAGTAAAATGTTTATTATTCTTTTTTGTATGAGACAATCATATTAAAATTCTAGTTTTCTACTGTATAATTCTTATAACTATTTGATATTGAAGCTTTTTCATCCTTTATGAATATTTGAAAATGATTTACCTTTTAATACCAACATATAAGCGCATATGTACAAATCCCTGCACTGGGAATGTTTAAATCGTGTTTAATATAGCAGACTGTGTTTGCTAATAATTAAGTAATTGTTCATTTTATGAACATGCGGAAGTCCCTGTACATACTTTTGCTGTAAATGTGTCATCTGGAAAAACAGGCCCTCCTGTTACACATGTACTAAACTTTCCAGTTTTACTGTTTTCTTAGGCAATGATGTCTACATCTGACAACCATTCACGCAAACACGAGAAAAAAGATCCCTCTGCTATGAAGAAACAATCTGAGATGGAGAATGAGGAAAAGGAGGAGTCAGGAAATGTAACACCTGAAAACATTGATACTCGGTTGAAAGATCTCAATATTAAGGTAACAGAAGAACAATTTATACTGTACTGTAGATGCCATTCCCAAATAGGCCTATACTTTTTTTTAGTAAATTACACTTACTTTTTAGTAAAAAACACCCTTACACCCTTAAATGAACATTCTGTCATGATTTACAAGCTCTTATTTCATTTCAAACCCATATCACTTGTATACAATGTATTTAACATAAAATAACAAGGTTGTTATTTTATAAAAACCGGTTCTCTTTCAGTCGGTCACTCTCGACATCACGTCAGTGAACGACAAATTGGGATCTCACTAGAGAGGCCAATCTACTTTGAGTGTAACTAAAACGAGCTAATGCACATTGGTATGCGATATCTGCATCAGCTGCGCCATCCCGTATTTAATATTTAATGAGCAGCAGGTGCATTGCATACTTCAGCTTTTCGCTTCGAAGCCGAACGGTTTGTTGCTCTACATCAATTCGATGATAGAGTATCTCTAAAGCTGAGTTCTTCAGGGAAAAAGCCTTCTCTTCTGTTGGTGTTGGTGTCATGACACTACAGCGTGGTCGAGCCTCTCGTTTGTTTCTTTTCTGCCTTTCATTGAGGGTTCATCTGATAACAGTGCACTGTTGAGAGTGCTGAAAAGCTGTCATCACAGCTGGAAAGAGGGCGCCTTCAACGAGAGCGAGAGCACACTGCAGGCTGCACTAATTCCCTGTCAGTGTTGCCGAGACCATTTCCCCTGTGTTTCAGCACTGATAAAGAGATCATTTCCCTAAAAGAGGAAATTCCACCCATGTTTCTGGATGCGGTTGTTTTCTGTCCTCAATGACGGCCATGATCACAGTCTCACATGCCTGGGCATAAGTATGTTTTCGCATGAGAACATGACCACGTCGACAATTCTTCTTTCTCCGTAAAGTTTGAGTCCCCTCTGCTGTTGGCCAGCCGCAGCTTGGGTGTAAAAGCACAGCTGCAGGTCTGTTTGACTCTCAGGGAGACCAAGGCAGCGAGAGCAAACCCCGGACAGACCTCTTGCTCCTCAGCGTGTCACGTGCCATCAGGCGGCCAGGTTGCAGCGCTCACTCAGTGCTTTAGATGACCGGTTGAGACTCGAGTGCCTCAAATGAGGTGGAGTCCCCTCGCCTATTCCCTGTTGTAGCGCCCTCCCTGGTGGCCACCAGGAGAGATCTACATTGATGGAATAGCTTAGGTGACCTGAGGGTTACAGAGGGCTTCTCCTAAAGGGAACCAACCCCTTAGGGCCCCTCCCCCTCTAGCGCATTGCAAGCTGTGTAGCTTCCAGGTGGGATTGCTAGTCCTTCTCATGGGGGAACCTAGCATTTTATTCTGGGCTCCATCCTTAACTATCTCGACGACTGGGTTATACTAGCACAGTCCTGAGATCAGTTATGTGAAAAGAGGGACCTGGTGCTCAGTCACCTCAGCCAGTTGGGCATGGCAATGCGGCACTCACATGGGCCTGTTGCCAAACTTTCAGCTCGTGGTTGGACCCCTCATTTGTCGGGAAAGGAGTTCCCCTAGAACAAGTGTCCAGGCATGCTGTGGTATTCACAGATACCTCTACCACTGGCTGGGGTGCCACGTACAATAAGCATTCAGTCTTAGATGGGACCTCAACTGCATTGGCACATCTATTGCCTGGAGCCCGGCATCTCCTCTAGAGTCAGAAGCATTTGAGGTCGCTTAGCACCATTCACATTTCTGGCAAGCTCAACCGTGTGGCCGACGAGCTTTCATGAGTTGCGCTTCCAGGACAATGGAGACTCCATCCCCAGACCCTTCAGGGTTAGTCCATGTGTGTATACTCTACTAGACCTTCTGTGGAGGATGTGGCTTCTGCAGCGTTCCTTCTCCTATGGAAAGTATATGCTTTCCCAATGTTATCCAAGCCCTGTGTGGGCAGTGTTCACTTTCCCTGTGTAAGCCCTGTCCCATCTTCGAGGGGGTTCAGCAGACTTACGCAGTTGCTGTACCACCATTGGGGTGCTCGTCCATCTCGGCTCCTGAGCGAAAACCTGAAGTATGTGATGCACCTGCTGCTCATGAAATATGGCGCAGCTGATGCAAATATCGCATGCCAATGTGCATTGGCTCATTTTAGTTACACTCAGAGTAGATTGGCCTCTCTAGTGAGATCCCAATTCTTCAGTCACCTATGTGACCTTTCCCTCCTTCAATGAACAAGGGTTACATACGAGACTTTCTCTGACCAGTGATCAGTTCCCGTTTGAAATGTTTTAAAGTATTTGCATGTTTGAATGACAGATTACAATAAATAAATAAATAATAAAAAAAAGGTACAGGGTGTGGATTAGGAACAAAAAATGGTTCCAAGAAATGAAATCACCAAAATAAATCTTTCAAGTTTCATGGCAGTTTAATAGCAGATGAAATAAAAAAATACTTATGTAGAATTGGGATGAAAGAACAGACAATGTGATGAAGATGCAAGTGATTAATTCATAGTTTTCAGTCACATGACTGTCGCAGAGCGCTGGAGGGCAAAACAGCCATGTAACTGCAGCACCAGCCTGTCAGTTTTCCATCTTAAAAGCTAAAATATGTGAACAAGATGCAAATTTTGGGCACTTGTGATCCATATACAGCACCTGCAGTGATTTCAATCACTAAAAGCAGCAGGACGATTTTTTTAAAAAGCTAACATGAAAAACACTAGGGTGGGTTGCACCAATAAGGATTAAATTAAGCAAAGTTTAACACTTATCAAGGATTTGTTGATCAGGGGCAGTATTCACAAAACATCTTAAGGCTAAAGGTAGCTCCTAACTTGCCGATTTAGGAGCAACTCTTAAAAATAATGGGCTAATTTCGTCAGTCCTAATTTTAGGACTCCTAAATTTTTATTCTAAGAGTATTTCACAAAGCATTTTAGCGCTAAAACTAGCTCCTAAATCTGTGAAACATTAGGAGTAGTCAAGAGGTCACTAAGACCAAATCACAAATATAAGCGTATAATAAGCGTATTTGGCGTGCTGGAGGGCTCCGAGCTTGGGATTTAGCCCAAATCCAGAGTTCTCCTCGTATCCCCAGCCAGCCGAGAGTGAGGGATGGGGTTGTGGAGGGATGCAGAAAACTGTCGAGGTAAGGTGAGTCGGCTCTCGTCTGTGTGTATATATACCTCCTCTCGAGTAAGAGGCGGACAATTAACTGAACATATACTAGTTTAATTAGTGACACTTATCCTATTTTAAAACCAATATAGCAACATTTTTATTAAACAAAAATCTTTTTGAATAGGGCAACATTTGTATTTTTAAACCTTTATTTGAATATGGAAACGTGATATCTCGTTCTACAATATTTCTATGATTAAATCGCTGACAGAGACATCAGCCAATCATTGTGGGCATAGTAAGTAAGTGTGTTGACATCATCCATAGCAACGAGGTCAACCCCGCCCCTTTCTCTTATCTTAAGATTTCAGTCTATTCCTTAGTAAAAGTTGGTCTCAGCAGCTTTGTGAATAGCTTTTAAGATAAAACTTTTACTGCTATTTAGGAGAACTCTTAGTGGTAAGATAAAATGTTTTGTGAATACGGCCCCTCATGGTTATTATTTTAAATCGAGTTGTGTTGCACCACTTAATTTTGAAACTACACAGAAAGACCGTTAGAGTTAAAGGGCTGATCAAGCAGCATAGGCGGAGGGTGAACCGATGCCAGGCTAAAGAATCAACCCACCCTTAAAGTACATTAATGTACTAAAACAGTGATCAAATTCAGTTTAACCCTTTTTGATGATGCATACTATATATAGTCAATCAGATGAACCCAGAATATGAACGCAATGCATTTTCTTTACAATGGTTTTCGATGGAGAAAACAGAAAAAGGTGTATATTGAATTTGGTCTTTTAATATCACTGTCTTACTACATTAGATCTTACTACAAACTTGGTAAAAATGACTGGCGGGCAATGGAGGAAAGCCTTGATTTGCCCTCTAGGTGGGCGTTCCTTTAAGTGTGCGACGTCACACGAAAACTACTTAACAATATTTAAACTGTAAAATGATGTTAATATTAATTAAATGAATTTTAGTGTAACATGCTACTAATGGATCATTTAATATAATGCACTTACTGTGTAAATATATGTTTTTACATTGTACTTATGTTTAGAATACATGCATGTAATTACAGCTGTAATTAATTTCTGTAATTACATCTATAACTACACTACCCTTGCCCTACCTAACCACACCTGCCCCTAACTTTACCCGTATCCGACCTCAACAATAGCACAAGAGTTTTGGTTACAGTGTAATTTTACAATTAAGTAGTAAGTAATATTAATTAACAACATGTACTTACCTTTGGGTTAGGGTTAGGTTTAGTTGCTTGTCATTTACTGTTTTTAGTAAAGTACACGCAAAGTGTAACAAAGACACTAAAATAAAGTCTTACTGTTATGCAGTACAGCATGAACGCAATAAGTACACTGTACTGTAATGTACATTTTGTGTAAGTACACAGTAGTTAACGACACAGAAAATAAAGTGAGACAACATTCTTTCTTTTGTGGAATGCAAAAGATATTTGCTCTTCCATAAATTAAAACTGGATGGGGGCTAGAGGCTGTCAAGTTTAATTCACCTGAAACCTGAGGAAAAGACAAGCTTGTCTTGAAAATCTTGCTCGACAGGCCATCATTCACTTTCACTTGTATGGAAGAGAGCATCTCTTATGACTATAACTACAACTACTCTTATGATTCATATAAAAAGTAATGTAGGTTAATCATGATAAGGAAATTAGCAAATTTCAGATTGGAATATATAAAAAACAACTGTTGATTTGACAAATGCAGTTGAATAAAGGTTGTATAAACTGTTTATCTCTCTCTAGGAATCACCGTCAATCAACCAATCAACAACGTCTGACAGAAAAAATATCAGAGTAAAATTTTTGATCAATGTCCCTATGGAGATTAAACCTGAAATGGCTAAAGACGCTGAATCATATTGTAAGACGTTTCTTGATCTTCTGAAGAGCACAGCATTCAAGGAAGAGGATGAGTTACGTTATGAGGATATTGCTGTAGTTTTTGGCCTTAATGGAAAGGAATCGGATGAATTTGCTGTAGATACTGAATTTCAAAGCATTCAGAGTAAAATCCGTTTTGAAAAATTCTGGTTTACATGGACAGAAAATAAAGGCATCCCATATCGAACAATAAGAGAAAACATTAAAAACCATACGCACACCAAGGAGTTTGTAAAATACTTCAGAGACAAAGACCCGAAAGATAGAATCTATTTCTGCTTTTTTGACGCAGACACCGTTCATTTTAATCACGTATTGAGCTCTTACATAGATGTGATCAAAGAGCACAACTACCCAACAGTGATGTCAACTGGTTATGTGTTTCCTAAGGATTCAAATCTCATAAAAAAAAGCGAACATGATCTTAAGGTGCGCATAAAAACAGCTGAGCACTTTCCTTTGGGCACTTACTACCCAGAGCCCAATTTCTGTGTGCTTCTACCTGATGGATGTGACACTCTTTGTGAGAGGTTTGATTTTCCAAGAGATGGTAACAATAACATGGAATCTCCTATTCTGATAACACAAGTAAAACAACGTGAGGCTTTCTCAGCTGTGTTTGCAAAAAATAACCCAGTCATTACTTGTGTTTCAAAAAACAACCAGTTTCACACCAATAAAAGGACATGGGCATTAAGTGCTTATGCACACAGAGAGCTTAAAGTTACTGAAAACTATAAAAAAGAAAGATTTAAAAAAGAATATTTCGACGACAAGCGTAGAGCAAATCGTGTGTATGTCTCTTTGTTATTGGGTCTGCTAGACTCAGATGTAGTTGCTCAGGAAACAGAAGATGACAAGCCTTTTGAGGGACCTGGTGCAGATCAAGTATTCAAGGCAGCTAAAGCTGTTCGGGAGTATCTTAAGGACATAGAGTCAAAAACCTCTCGCGAGGGCAGTTGCTCTCCACCGACTGCGCTGACCAAAAGCACGACGGGAAACGACTAGCTGACGACACAGCTTAAAGCTTATTGGTTTAAACAACCGTGATGTGTTGACCTCTTTTAAAATGTTTGATTTTAAAACTCTAATATGCACCAATTGCATGTGAGTTAAGCCATCCCATGTGATACCACTCAGCCAATCAAGTCTTGTGCTTTCAAGGCGGTAAACAATAAATATTGTGACTACAGTGCAGACAAATGAGAGAGTTAGAGGCAAGGTACACACGAAAGGATGGTAGAAAGAAAAAGAAAGGTAGCGATGCATAGAAAACAATGGGAGAGAGATAGACAACTGAGATGGAGAAAGGAAGAGATACAGACGAGTGCGCCGGAGGAAGTTGAGAAATAGATGTGAGAGACGGAGAAAGGGAGAGAAACAGATGAGTGTAAGACTTTGTTCACACATCTACAGGATGCAGCAGAAACCCCCATACAGTGATGTCTAAAAAACACTAACCCAGCACTGTGTGTGCATTTCAATTGATGTTATGCTTTTATTATTTCTGAACTGGCTTCCAATTGTCCAACTATGTAATTGGCATGATGCATTTTTACTTGACAAATAAAATGTTATATTTGATTTACTCTGGATTCTTCTGAAATCATTATGACCAGTAGATTATTTCTGCAAATCTGCGTCAGGATAGATAGAACTAAAGGCAAGTTGCAGCATCGTGACTAAGAAAGCTGTATTTTTGTGTGAACAAGCATGTGGCGGTTCGGCTCAAATGCATCAGTAAACTCTGCACCCTCAGACTAAGAACTGGCGAGTTTGTGATTGTCAATCGGCCGAAGTCACTTTTCTTAGTGATATTGGTCTGTAATGAACGAATAATTAAAAATATGGGATACCCAGAATAATCAAATATCTAAATTAATACATAGCCATTGATTAATTGGGGGGTTCCCTACACCAGTGAGTCGGAGAAAGGGAGAGAAACGGACGAGTGAGACGGAGAAAGAGAGAGAAACAGACGAGTGAGAAGGAGAAAGAGAGAGAAACGGACGAGTGAGACGGAGAAAGAGAGAGAAACGGACGAGTGAGACGGAGAAAGAGAGAGAAACGGACGAGTGAGAAGGAGAAAGAGAGAGAAACGGACGAGTGAGAAGGAGAAAGAGAGAGAAACGGACGAGTGAGAAGGAGAAAGAGAGAGAAACGGACGAGTGAGAAGGAGAAAGAGAGAGAAACGGACGAGTGAGACGGAGAAAGAGAGAGAAACGGACGAGTGAGACGGAGAAAGGGAGAGAAACGGACGAGTGAGACGGAGAAAGAGAGAGAAACGGACGAGTGAGAAGGAGAAAGAGAGAGAAACGGACGAGTGAGACGGAGAAAGAGAGAGAAACGGACGAGTGAGACGGAGAAAGAGAGAAACGGACGAGTGAGAAGGAGAAAGAGAGAGAAACGGACGAGTGAGACGGAGAAAGAGAGAGAAACGGACGAGTGAGAAGGAGAAAGAGAGAGAAACGGACGAGTGAGACGGAGAAAGAGAGAGAAACGGACGAGTGAGACGGAGAAAGAGAGAGAAACGGACGAGTGAGAAGGAGAAAGAGAGAGAAACGGACGAGTGAGACGGAGAAAGAGAGAGAAACGGACGAGTGAGAAGGAGAAAGAGAGAGAAACGGACGAGTGAGACGGAGAAAGAGAGAGAAACGGACGAGTGAGACGGAGAAAGAGAGAGAAACGGACGAGTGAGAAGGAGAAAGAGAGAGAAACGGACGAGTGAGAAGGAGAAAGAGAGAGAAACGGACGAGTGAGAAGGAGAAAGAGAGAGAAACGGACGAGTGAGACGGAGAAAGAGAGAGAAACGGACGAGTGAGACGGAGAAAGAGAGAGAAACGGACGAGTGAGAAGGAGAAAGGGAGAGAAACGGACGAGTGAGACGGAGAAAGAGAGAGAAACGGACGAGTGAGACGGAGAAAGGGAGAGAAACGGACGAGTGAGAAGGAGAAAGAGAGAGAAACGGACGAGTGAGACGGAGAAAGGGAGAGAAACGGACGAGTGAGACGGAGAAAGAGAGAGAAACGGACGAGTGAGACGGAGAAAGAGAGAGAAACGGACGAGTGAGACGGAGAAAGAGAGAGAAACGGACGAGTGAGACGGAGAAAGGGAGAGAAACGGACGAGTGAGACGGAGAAAGAGAGAAACGGACGAGTGAGAAGGAGAAAGAGAGAGAAACAGACGAGTGAGAAGGAGAAAGAGAGAGAAACGGACGAGTGAGACGGAGAAAGAGAGAGAAACGGACGAGTGAGACGGAGAAAGAGAGAGAAACGGACGAGTGAGAAGGAGAAAGAGAGAGAAACGGACGAGTGAGAAGGAGAAAGAGAGAGAAACGGACGAGTGAGAAGGAGAAAGAGAGAGAAACGGACGAGTGAGACGGAGAAAGAGAGAGAAACGGACGAGTGAGACGGAGAAAGAGAGAGAAACGGACGAGTGAGAAGGAGAAAGGGAGAGAAACGGACGAGTGAGACGGAGAAAGAGAGAGAAACGGACGAGTGAGACGGAGAAAGGGAGAGAAACGGACGAGTGAGACGGAGAAAGAGAGAGAAACGGACGAGTGAGAAGGAGAAAGAGAGAGAAACGGACGAGTGAGACGGAGAAAGAGAGAGAAACGGACGAGTGAGACGGAGAAAGAGAGAGAAACGGACGAGTGAGAAGGAGAAAGAGAGAGAAACGGACGAGTGAGAAGGAGAAAGAGAGAGAAACGGACGAGTGAGACGGAGAAAGAGAGAGAAACGGACGAGTGAGACGGAGAAAGAGAGAGAAACGGACGAGTGAGAAGGAGAAAGGGAGAGAAACGGACGAGTGAGACGGAGAAAGAGAGAGAAACGGACGAGTGAGACGGAGAAAGGGAGAGAAACGGACGAGTGAGAAGGAGAAAGAGAGAGAAACGGACGAGTGAGACGGAGAAAGGGAGAGAAACGGACGAGTGAGACGGAGAAAGAGAGAGAAACGGACGAGTGAGACGGAGAAAGAGAGAGAAACGGACGAGTGAGACGGAGAAAGAGAGAGAAACGGACGAGTGAGACGGAGAAAGGGAGAGAAACGGACGAGTGAGACGGAGAAAGAGAGAAACGGACGAGTGAGAAGGAGAAAGAGAGAGAAACGGACGAGTGAGACGGAAAAAGAGAGAGAAACGGACGAGTGAGACGGAGAAAGAGAGAGAAACGGACGAGTGAGACGGAGAAAGAGAGAGAAAGAGAGAGAAACGGACGAGTGAGAATTAGCTAGAAGTAATTACATGTTAACCTGAAGAGTTTTTGAAAGCTGTCTGTTAAAGTTACCCGTCTGAATATGTTCATTTTCCTGACACCATTATACAAATGTTTTAAGAGATTTCTATTAGCTGTTAATTAAAACTCTCTTATTCAACCTGATGCAAAAGTGATTTTGCCTTAAGCTTTGTACTCTTATTCATGTAATGTTAAATTAGAAAATAAATAAAATGAACACATTTTAAAGCTGTCTGGTGTTTTCTCTACAGTGCTGCACTCATTGTCAGTCAACTTTTTTCTTTTTAATATATATTCCCGCATTTAACGCTGGAAACTACTACAAAATCAGTGTGCACATAAGTGCTTTAAAAATAGTTTCTGACAAAATCTAGCTAATGTAAAACTCTGGACATTAACATTGCAATAAAATGCTCATAAAACAGCATAAAACTAAGAAAATCTCAGAATAAATAAAGAAAGTGTGTAGTTGCTATTAATATTTTTTATTTATTTTTTTTGCAAAAAGCTCTAAAAGCTGAAGAAACCTCTCTCTCTCTTTTGTCTCCCTGTCTCTTCTTTCCTCTCTCTCTCTCTCTCATTTTTCTGTCTTTTCTTTCTTCTCTTTCCCTGGCCTCTCGTTCTCGTCTTTCCTCTTGCTCTCGTCTCTGTCTTTCTCTTCTTTCCTCCCTTTCCACCATCTCTCTCCATCGCCTTTCCTCCCTTTCAACCGCTTCTATTTCTCTTTCTGCTTCTTTCTCCTCCATCGGCTCTTCTATGTCCCTTCTCCTCCCTGTTCTTACAGATGTTGACCTCACTGAGGATGGTGAGGTTACAGCAACATCTGGTCCGGATGAGGCAATAAGATTGGGAGGTGTGATGGAGGGTCTGCTCCCTATTGCCTCATCCAAGACAGCATACCATTTCCAGGATGCTGCTGTAACCTCACCATCCTCGGTGCTCACACCAGTCTCTGGACATCGAAGATCCTACAAAAAAAATGTAAAAGCAAAATACCGAAAACAGTCAATAATATTCATTAGATTACGGCATCGCCATTACATGGACAAACATTAGCATAATTAAAGAATTCACATTTTGGGGATAACTACTTAAAACTTTCCCACTTCCTTTTGACCTGAGCGGCAGAAATTTTGCAAAAACTCTGCAATAAATGCACAGAAATCAAGCATAAAACATAAAGTAGAACATAAACTAGAACACAGTAAGCTGCCGAAAGTGTTAGTATGTACTACTTTCACTGTCAACAGCACCTGAATACAGTTTACCTCATTTGTATACTTACTCAAATCCTTTGATGGCAGCGTTTTGTTTTCCAGTGAAGAGGGCTTCATTAGTCACTCTCCACTGGATGAGGGCGCGGGTGTGTTCATCAGTCCCTGTAAGTTAATGTCAAAACAGTATTTAAACATTAGTCATGATGATCGATCTATTAATGCAACACTGACAAGCTGATGCATACTTATTAGCTTGTCTTGCCAACTAAATATCAACTAAACATTAACGCTTAAATTCTGTTAAGTTTCTAATCTCATTAAACTGCTCAACAACGAACGTCTCCGTTAAATGAAACAGTGTTAACAAGCTGATGTATCTCGATCTGTTCGTTAGCTCGATGTGCTCTCAGTAATAATGATTAAACATCTTTTTACAGCCGACTCTCAAAATCTTCTCATCGATTTACATGGTTTAAACTTTCAGTAAGTCAGCGTTACATTATGTTAAACAAGTGCAACTTAACCACAATGAACACGGTTTTTCCCTGAGGTACTTAGACTTTAAAATCGCCGCTTTCTGCCATTTCCGAATATGAAGAATCCTCTCCCGTGGCCTCATGGGATAGCAAAGCGTCCATCGAATGCCTAATGGAGAATTCGGGCGGAAGCAGTAGGTCATCCGGGTACTTCTCGCCTACTGTTTTTCGAATACTATGAATTCGGACATACTACTCGCCTCGCATACTGTTTTTCGCATGCTATATAGTAGAGAAGTATGCGATTTCAGACGCAGCGCATGTTTTATATGTCCTTCTGAGTGCATTTATCACAACCATTGTACATGTTTACTAGTGGCAAATAACATTAGGAACTAAAACATGAAAAATGTCTAAAATTCTCAAAACTCTTTTACTATTATTTTACAATACAAATGTGTTATTAACTTCTGATCCATTACTTTCAAATCCTGCTTATATAGTGCCACTATTGAGGAACCTGACTCCAAATACAACACAATGGATGTGAAAAAAAACTGCATATACAACAATGCTGCTTCAATAGGTATATAAGGTATATATTCCAATGTATTTGAATAGTTTATATATTATTTTCATTACTGTATTACTTCATTTTGTTGAAAAAGTGAACACCAGTTCGATGTGAATCAATAAAGTGACACAAACATGATTTTGTTCACATAACTTCAATATCAAATTAAGTTATTTTGAAGTGACCACATCTCAGTGTTTTGTACAGTTATTTGACAAGATTTATTTGATTTTTTTCCTCACATCCCTGCATTATAAGTTGCTATTAGCCAGCTAATTAGTCAAGCTGTTAATGAGCAATGGAACATATCAACATGTTAAATTCTTAGGACCAGATTTACTGAACTTTGTGTTCGAGTGCGATTCCATAAACGCGCCAATGGGAGTGGAAATTTCTGTGGATGATTTACTGATAAATACCAGTAAATTGAGTAGCACAAACCTTAGTAAATGGTGTTGCGTGACTAATTTAAATACTTTTTGCAGCTGAACAGGAAAATCCTACAAATGCATCAGCCGCAAAAACAACAAAATGTTTCACTGCTAATGAAATGTTTCACTGTTTTTTTAACACCAGAAGAGAGTTTGTGCTGCTGTTAGGAAATCTGGCCCCGAGTCTGCTCCTTGAAGCAGCAAAATTATAAATGTTTTCCCAGCGTTTTGCCCGTAGCATTTAGATTTAGACCACGTGCATGCAATGAATGCAGCTTCTTGTGTGTTTATAATATATTATAAATATAAATAAGTTACCTATGAAGTAAAATAATGCCATATGTTTTTGAAACAAAAAGCATCTTGAATTGCAGTACTTGAAAAAAAAAGTGCATTGCATCACCGATGCTGATGTACAGTTCAAACATTAAATCTGAGGTAGACATATAACTTTCCTTAACTTTATATCGCGGCATATATAACACCTAACTTATCTTTATAGACTAAATTCAGTCAGAGAGTACAGAACCCAAGAGGAAACAGTCTGATACTTTTTGGGTAACAGCCACTAGATGGCGCTCCGGTGGCGCGGCCGCCATTATGGGGTGAAAATACTAACTGGACCATAGAATCCTTCACATCTTACGCACCCAAAATCTGCGAATTTCACTGCCAAATCAGAAGCGCAACAGAACAGTTTTCTTAAATTAAGTCACCAGTAGATTGTATGGCTCCTACAGTAAATGTTGTATTGTCTTATATATGTTTTATTTGACCAGTTGTGGAATCCAACCATTCATCCATCTGAGGTAATGTAGTTAGCCTACTTTATTGAGTATTTCCATTTCATGCATTTGATGATCACTAGTATTTTATTCTGTGTTGTCATCATTCAGGTTGGATTTCAGCTTTAATGTACGTTTTTTTTTAACAAAGCAGCTGATATTGCCATAGAAACTAGTGGACTGCCGACTCATTTTCATCACAAAATGGCGGAAACGCAGGGCTGCTGCTGGGCGCCGGTGTTGCAGTGGAACTTTCTATTGAGTTTCGCTTCTTGTTAGGGTATATTCTTTGACTCAGTGAAAGACCACCAAACTCGCACATTATTGAGAATGTAGGCTACAGGCTACAGGCTAGCAGGTGGACTCAGAATATGGACGTAACGTGCAAAGTTTGACGCTAAGCGTTTCCCAGTGAAACACTGGCATAATTATTGTGCAGGTGTGGTAGCTACTGTAGAACGGGCAGTGATGGGACTACTTTTTTCAGTAACTAGTAATCAAATGAATTACTTTTTCTACCGTTACAACGCCGCTACTGTTACTGTAAAAAAAAATGTCGCGTTACTGTAATTGAACTCACTGAAGCAGTTTTCATCCGAGGCTCTCTCTCAGCCATAGGACCTGCAATGTTTTTTCTCTGGTGTGTGTTGGGGTTAGTCATACACAAATATCATTTTAAACTGATAATATAAACAATGCTCTGTGTCTGTGAGCATGCGAGCGGAGCGCCGGCTCAAACCAGGATACCCCTTGTGACATGCTGGATCGAAAATATGTGAAAATATTTTTTTTCTAGTTGACTAGTAGTTGTTCATTTAAGCCATTAGTTGACTAATCACATTTACATTAATTTAATTTCTTAAATACTGGAGAGAATAAACTTTAATAATGAGCGTTTACGTAGCTAATATAGGTTATATAGCACTCAAGTGCCATTAAGAACCGGCAAAAGTAATGATTATGAATGTGACAAAAACAGCAAGGAGACATTTTAATTGTTTATTAATGAAGTAATGTTTTCTGAATCAGTGTCGGCTGCAAAGATGAAGTTGACATTGTGGAGGCGCTTAGAGAGAAAATGCACATTTCATTCGGATTACATAATCAGAGTAGCCTATTTCTTTTCGTTTTTAATTATTTCGTTTTAAAGTAGACATTTCAAGCTTTCTATAGATATATTTCTCATGTCTGTGAGACAAGCAGCTTATACGCTGAGTTTCAGTTCATTTAGACGCGCTCCAGTTCATGCGCAAGTGATCGCGCCGGCGCCTCCGTGTCATGATTATATTGTCTGTTATATTTGCTTCTTATTTATTAAATCCAGGCAATTGGTTGATGAAACATTGATTAAAATGAAGATACAATTTTTACAAAATGAAATTCAAATTAAAAAATTTTAAAGAAAGGCTTTCTACGAAACAACACTAGTGTTTAAAATCATGTCTGACCCACTCCACGTCTCCCGATATATTGCGCATCTTATGATGCATCTTACTCATGCTGTTCACTTTTCATAATCAAATAGATGAATTTAAAACATAACATAGGACTATTTAAACATAAATATGAAACTACGTTTTCTTTAATGGCTACAACACGTAGGCCTATAGTACAGTGCAGAGAAATTTCATGTCGTGAGCAAGAGCGGATCATGAGTCACAAGTCGGATAAAGAATCATTTATTTTTAGACTTTAAAATTAGGAGCAAGTTATTTGACATATTTAACCAAAAATTCAAAGTAACGCAATAGTTACTTTCCCTGGTAATTAGTTACTTTTATAATGATGTAACTCCGTTACTAACTCAGTTACTATTTGTGAGAAGTAACTAGTAACTATAACTAATTACTTTTTTAAAGTAACGTGCCCAACACTGAGAACGGGACATCCGTTTATTTCTCTGATTCGTCGTTTCTCGCCGTGCCGCTTGTAGACAGTATAGCTGCATTTCCATGGACACTAACAATGTAATCCGTTTGTATATGATTATAAAGCCTTCTATTTGCTGCATCGCGCCGCTCGCGTCAGGTAGAGGTGTTATAGCTCGGGATCTGATTCGTGCATAGCCTTTATCCCGATTCACTGATCCTGATGGTAATATAAAGGATAAACATCTTTACATTTATTTGTGGATCATACTCTATTTATTTGGAGCTACAATCCCACCCCCATAGAAAATTGCCTGCTGAAGATTATAGGTTGTATTTTTAAAAAGAATGAATATTTTGGAAGTAAAATCTGAAAGGTAAATATGGTTTATTGCATTTTTAACGATGAAAATGTGTGTGAATGTTTTGAATTGAAATATTCACAGCTTAAATATACAACCATGTTGAATTTCAGCCTATAAAAATGCAAGCCCTAAAAATACAATGCATTAAAATACAAGCACGGTTAATGAAATGCATTTTTTTTTTTCGAGTAGTGTAATTCAAGATGCTTTTTGTTTCAAAAACATATGGCATTATTTTACTTCCATAGTTTTTCAGATACTAAACTGAGAAACATGATCCGAGACAACAAAACCAGGTCAGGTCACACTGAAATTCATTAATACAGCGAGAGAATACCCAGATATTTCAGGAAACTGAATGAGTTTCCTTAAAAAGCAATGTTTTCTGGAAAACAGTACATAGTGAAAGAGAAAATAAACCAGAAACCACTCAAAAGATAAACTTAATAATTTCAGTGGAGTTTTATAGAGATGTGAAAGTATGATGCTTCTTCTATACTCAGAGTAAGATTGTGGAACAAAAAATGGAGCATATAAATAGAGCAGTACTTCAGTCACAGAAAATCACTCTTCAGACGCTCACTCCAGGTTGGTACAGGATTATACTTTTTATTTCTAGCAAATCTGTGTCTGCAGTTGATTATATTCCTGGTGATTATATATTTTAGTTTAGAAATGATACAACACTTCATTAAACTGAAAACAAAAATTGTGCGATGTTTTTGAAAAGATCCTATTAGTGTATGTTTTTAAAATTAAAATGTTTATTTTGAACTAATAAATTAAAAAGTTAGAAAGATACTGATTAACAAATTTAAAACCTTAAAGACAGTATGTGTGTGTGCTAGTAGTTACGGTGGTTTTAATTCAGCAGGTGAAATAAAATTTCATAAATTCCTGATTTTTGTCGCTCCTTCTCTGTAGGGTTTGAAAGATCATACACCACAGACGGGTGACCTTACTAAACAGCAGTGTTTCAGATCACAGTATTTGACTTCATCCTTCAGTGCAGTGTGAGTCTTCATTTCTTTTCATTCATTGTTGGGCAGTTGTTTGCTCTGGCAGATTTTATTTATTTATTTGAAAATCTTGGCATGATGGATGAATTAAAAACCTTTTATTTTCTTTATTTATGAGATTGCCTGTTCAGGCCATTTTATCAGTAGTATTTAGGAATATCAGAGGAAGATATGCAAACTAGGGATGTAACAATTCACTCAACTCACGATGTGATACGATTCATGATACTTGTTTCACGATACGATTTTCTACTTTTTTTTACAAAATGAAATTTAAGACAAAATGCTGCATATTTCTTTGTGAAATTGAAATATTATGGGTCAGATAACAAAAGTAAATTTAAATTTTAGAACTAATCCCAAAAATATCCCTCCAATTCGATCTTCCAAAGGGTATTATTCATGGCCACAGAAAAATAATCCTTTCTTAGCATTTACAGCGCTTAGAGCATGTAACAAGATCTAAATCAATTAAGTGATAACTTATTATCAGACAGGGAACCAGAACCAAATATGTATAGTGCACATGTCACAGAAAGCAGAGGACCCAGAAGCGAATGGCCAGTTCAGATACAGTTTATTAATGTCACAGAGTCAAACACAGGCAGTCTGCCGAGCACCCAAGCTGTAAAAAGTTCAAATAAACAAGAGCAGATCCTTGGCTTGGCGGAGAGTTCGCTGCAACGTTGAAACTTAGTCCCGGACTAGAAATAACTGCACCGCAGATGGCAGGTGATCCAAACGATCTCAGGCTGCAAGCAGACTAGGCAGAGAACAGGTATGACGTACACGACGGAACCAAACAGATAAGACTAAGACTAGGACAGAGACTAAGACTAACAAAACAATGAGCATTAGCTGGAGACTTGAGTAACATAAAGAACTGAGTAACACGTAAGAAAACACGTATAATAATCTGGCAAAGATGCGAGAAAACAGCAGAGAGAAATAGCAGAGAAAATTAGAGTAGAGAAGAAACAGGTGTGGAAATGATCGGCGCAAGCCGGGAGAGGGATTGCAATGACAAACAGCCAAGTCTAGGTAGCAATAATGATAGGAGGAAAAGAAACAGGGAGAATAACAAACCCGACTCATGACAGCACATATTTTATTAACTAGATCACTAACACATAACTAAACTAACAAACAAACACATACATACACACACACACACACATTTACATACATATACACAATGAGGAATGATAGAGTGAAACCGGAAGTAGGAACAGGACATGGAGCTATGGAGAAAAGTAAAAAACCTGGAAAGTATCATCAGTATTCTTTTACAAAAGCTCCTTTGTTAACAAGTTCAAGTATGGAGTCATTTATTGATTGCGTGGGGGAAAAAAAATTCTATAACAAGTAACAAAATACTATTCATCTGTGGAGATTATAATATAGCTCTGATAAAAATAAATTAAACAGACAGAGAGAGTTAGGCTAATGTACGTTTCTGTCGATGGATACGCATTCTGGCTTCCCCTAAACTTTAATCAATGCGAGTGACGCATGCTCTATATGTCATTTACGCCAGTCATCACCCGGGTGTTGATAGCGCGAGCGCAGACGAGACATGAACAGCACACGTTGCTATCTGCATTTAAACTAAACTCATTTAAGCCTTGCCAATTTAAACATTTGGGTGCAAGGTGCGAAATATTGAGGTCTCTTTCAAGTCTTGTGCTTGAACAGACAAATTCACACAAAATTATGTCAACATGCCCGTCTTGGCGAGTATCCTAGCAAGTATAGTCGGTTATGTCTTAAGTGAACCTATACACTCGAGAAAGAACGTGTGTGTTCAGTATCAGTGTACTGATCCGTGTATTATTGTTACAAGGTAAAGTATCCAAAAGTATCTCAGTAATTAATAAAGTTAAATATGTCCTGGAATATAATGCACAGTATATATTGCATTGTTTATTAGTTTTGCCCTATTTAACTTATTGTATAAAAGTTTGGGGCAATAACTATAAAAGTTCACTACATCCCCTTTTCATACTCCAAAAACATCAGAATTATACATAAGGTGGGATATTTTGATTACACAAATATATTATTTCTGCAATCCAGACTATTAAAACTTTTTTGATTTAGTTATTCAGAAGGTCTTTACAAGGAGAGAGGGGGGCTATGACCTTAACCTTAAAGTCCAGGCGGTGTTACAAATGTGGCTGCAGCAGGGATAAGGCAGAATTGGAACTTCCACAAAAGATGGGTTTATTAAACATGGGAACAAACAGCAAACTACCACCATAAACACATTATACAACAACAAGAACGGACCAGGAGTGCAGGGAGTGAGTCCAATATAAAGGGTGTGCAAACAACAAAGACCAGGTGCAGGGAATCCAGGGAGAGCGGGAGAGATGATGAGGAAGTGCATTCAGGTGTGGAACAGGAAGGATCATGGGAAACATAGTCTGGGATAAGCGTGACTGTAACATTACCTGGGGGGGTGGGCGCCCTGGAGACCTACATGCAGGTGCAGGAGGAGGTGCAGACGGGTACGGAGGTCTAGGAGGACGGGGACGGGTCTAGGAGCTATGGGATGCCATGATGGGTCAGGAGCCGTGGGATGCCATGACGGGTCAGGAGCCGTGGGAGGCCATGACGGATCAGGAGCCGTGGGCGGCCATGGCGGGTCAGGAGCCGTGGGCGGCCATGGCGGGTCAGGAGCCTTGGGAGGCCATGGCGGGTCAGGAGCCGTGGGCGGCCATGGCGGGTCAGGAGCCGTGGGCGGCCATGGCGGGTCAGGAGCCGTGGGCGGCCATGGCGGGTCAGGAGCCGTGGGAGGCCATGGCGGGTCAGGAGCCGTGGGCGGCCGTGGCGGTTCAGGAGCCGTGGGAGGCCATGGCGGGTCAGGAGCCGTGGGCGGCCATGGCGGGTCAGGAGCCGTGGGAGGCCATGACAGGTCAGGAGCCGTGGGCGGCCATGGCAGGTCAGGAGCTGTGGGCGGCCATGGCGGGTCAGGAGTCCCACCCACATGTGTCCCACCCACATGTTCCTCACCCACAGGTACATGGCCCCCCCAAAAAATTTTGGGCTTCGCTTGGGCTTCACGGCGGCCATTTTATGGTGTGGCTTCGATGCGGCGGCCATCTTCTTAGGCGGTTTGGGCTTCAGGTCAGGCAGGACCACATGGGAAGACCCACTGGAGGGGTATGTGGAGGAAACAGGCGGTGGGTGAACTGACCAGGCTGCGTGCCTTTTTGAGGGGACCGGACGAGGAAAACACATTTTCTCTTGAACCTCTTCAGTTTCAAAATCGTAACCATTTAGAAAGAGAATCAGATTAATAGACTCAACTAGGGAAAAGAAACAGGCAGGTTCAATATAACGGATCGTATCCTCGGCCAGGCCCTTCAGAAAGCATGCGTTCCTGGGGTGCACTTATAATGTTAGTATGCTTTTTACATCCAAAATTGTCATAATTCATGAATAAAAGGCATTTTTCCTACCCTGATTTTCGCCCTCTGGTTTGAACGCTCTGTTTTAAGGGGCGTGTCTCTGTGAGACTTCAGTGTTAAGGCCCACTGCTCTGATTGGCTAACATCTTTCCATTTGAAATATCCAAGTATTGCTCTCTCTTTCAGTGCGTTTTTACTATTACAGCTCTCAAGGTTAACTAATCGTGAAAAGTGCTGCATTACATTTAGATCTGTGGCATGAAAGGTTGCAGTGATGAACACTGTAGCCGATCACAGACATGTTGAGTGCATGAAAGCAGTGATCTCGTCATTGCAACTCAGTTTCTGCACACTAACAAATGCTTTCATCTTCACTAATAGTGCAAACGCGATATAGCTAAAAGATAACGTATTATATACACAAGCATTTGGTACTTCCAAACTTGGTATAAAACAAAAATACCATGCAAAAGACACTTTACAATAAAGGCATAATCATACACACAATGTCCTGGGATGCATGTTAATTTATAGATCAATGTCTATAAATGAATGCAGGCAAGTCTGTTTTAAGGGCTAAGGTTTTTTTCTATTGCCTCTGCTTTTCCAAAAAACATCTTATCAGACCCTTCCTGCCCAAGTTTGTTTTCAGGGGAGTTTGAGTTTGCTGGATTATTAATTAAAAATAATGAATAATTTGTGGGTGTCTGATTGGTCCAGGTTCTACAATAGTGTAAATCCACAAAGCCTCTTAACATTTTCATGCATACGTAGCTCGTGCATGGTCTTCACACAGACGAGCATGTCAATCTATCGCTAATGGTGTTGCGGCAACACTCTGTTCTTTCCAGCGAAATCATTAACAAAATACACACAAACGTGTCCCTGCTCTTGTCTCTTTATATACATTATATATCAAATATATCATCAATGAATATCTTTGGTGTTATTGAGAAAGAAAAAAAACTAATCGAGGGCGGATTAGATCCACTGATGATTAGACCCCGGTACGTCTGACTCGCATGGCAAAAGTTCTGCCAGTAGTCCACGTGGGGATATGAACGTTTTGCATAGATCTATATATATATATACAGTATATGAACTGGGCACCCACCGGCAGAAACATAAATAGGCGCCTATGCATACAGACACAAGTGTCAGCAATTTTCGCAATTTTTTCCACTGCGCATGTAACATCTATCACTTAATTTTTTTTGCCAAGTGAGACCAACACACTTTTACAGGGGGCGGCAGCACAGATTACTTTTCTTCTGATGTTTCAGAAAGACAAGCACACTAGAGATGTGCTAATCACCTGATCGTCACATTACAATTCAAATTCTTAAGTTAAACGTGATCATATGAAGTAGGCTGCTTAATTGAACATTTATTTATAGTAAAAGTTCTTCTTTGGCAAAATT